>OVAX01004262.1:0-14164 GCA_900406405.1 Lepidium africanum | reverse complement strand
AAGGCAAGGTTAGTAGTTCAAGGTTATTCACAGAGACAAGGTATAGACTTCTTTGATACTTTGCTCCAGTCACTAAGATAGCTTCTATAAGGATGCTTATTGCTTATGCTTCAACTCATGAGTTGGTGATACACCAAATCGACGTTAAAACAGCGTTCTTGAATGGTGATTTAGACGAAGAAATCTATATGTTGNCGTTCTTGAATGGTGATTTAGACGAAGAAATCTATATGTTGCAGCCGGAAGGATTTGTAATTGAAGGGCAAGAAAACAAAGTGTGTAGATTGAAGAAATCACTCTATGGATTAAAACAAGCACCTAAAAAATGGTTTGAGAAATTTAGTGCAGTTTTGGTTGAGGATGGCTACACCAATGCTGGAGACACATGCATATTTAGCAAAAGATTTGAGTCTAAGTATGTAATGATTTGTTTATATATCGATGACATGCTAATAATCGGTACAAGTCTGCAGAAAGTTGAGGAAACAAAGGCATTTCTCAGTTCAAAGTTTAACATGAAAGATCTTAAAGAAGTAGATGTAATATTAGGAATTAAAGTAACGAAGACAGTGAAAGGTTATAGTCTCTCTCAATCACACTACTTGGAAAAGATACTTAAGAAGTTTGATTATTGGGACAAACATGTAGCAAGAACTCCTTATGACAGCTCCTTACACCTAAGGAAAAACAGAGGAGAAAACATTAGACAAAGTGACTATGCAAAAACCCTTGGAAGTGTAATGTATCTTATGAACTGTACGAGACCAGACATAGCTTACGCTGTGAGTAGATTGAGCAGATACACTCATAGTCCAAATGATGAACATTGGAAAGCTATGGATCGCTTGTTAAGGTATCTCAAAGGAACTCAACACTACAGTCTGAATTACGAAGGTTCAACGTGTGTTTTAGAAGGATTCTGTGATGCTAATTGGGTTACAGATCATGATGAAATCAATTCCACTAGTGGCTTTGTATTCATGTTAGGAGGAGGTGCTATATCATGGAGATCTAGGAAGCAAACGTGCATAGCAAGATCGACTATGGAGTCAGAACTAATAGCACTTGAACTTGCAGCGCAAGAAGCTGATTGGCTTAGAAGTGTATTTGTAGACTTGCCTATGTCAAATAAATCATGTTCTTCTGTACCTTTG
The DNA here is from genome assembly GCA_900406405.1 of Lepidium africanum. Classification (NCBI taxonomy): domain Eukaryota; kingdom Viridiplantae; phylum Streptophyta; class Magnoliopsida; order Brassicales; family Brassicaceae; genus Lepidium; species Lepidium africanum. The sequence continues at coordinate 13,010 of OVAX01004262.1, read as the reverse complement.
AGGTGTGACTCACAGGCTGCCATTGGAGTTGTTAAGAACAAACTTTACAATGGAAAGAAAAGGCATATACGAATGAGACACAAAGTAATCAGAGATCTAATGGAATCTGGTGTGTTATCAATTGAATATGTGAGATCACTAAAGAACATAGCTGATCCATTTACCAAGGCTTTGTGTGGAAGAATGGTAATTGAAACAGCCACAGAAATGGGTCTGTGTTAGACTCAAGTTTGTGAGAATTTCGTAAGGCTCCTCACTGCTGAACTTATTAGATTAAGTCACAGTTCAGGAGGTTAAAAGCCAGAGATGATCATGGATGTAAACTTGGAAAGGTCTAAAGTCTGTAAGATGATTAAATGTGCTAAACTCTTGCAGAGTTTGTAATTTGTGTTTACAGGACTCGTGTATAAAAGTACAATGCATTGACTATGAGATTCACATACTAAATAAGTGAAAATGATAAAGGAATGAATGCATTGAATTGTAACAACATATGCTGAACAAAACAATGATGAGATCACATTATGCGAAATTGTTGCAGAGAATTTGATTCAAGTCCACTGGACATCAAATGGAAAGGTTCAGAGTTTATAAAATCAAGTGGGGGATTGTTGGATTGATTATATAAACTTGTATATAGGTTGTATAATCTACAAAGCCCAAACAAGTTTAAAGTCCAACTAAAAACCTATAAAGATTGACTCAAAAGAAATATACAGAGAGATATAAAAAAAAAAGAAGATAAGATGACGTAAAAAAAAAAGCAGAGTTAGTTGAGTCAGTTTAACAGAGAGATTAACAGCTTCTTCTTCTTCAAGATTTGATCTCTCTTTTCTTGTGATCGATATTTTCTTTGAATCTTCGAATGATCTCTGCTTCAATGTCTCAGGAAATGAGGTGTAAAGTTTCTTGAGTAAAACAGAGTAAAAGTTGTGAGCTATTCCTCTCTTGATCTACACCAGAGAGAGAGGATTATTTGCTTAAGCTCAGGCGAGTTCAGCCGTCTCTGTATCAATCTCTTCATCTCAAAAATCTTCTCTGTTTCACTTCGTTTAAACACATTTCAATCTTGTTGTTTGTTTCTTCTTCCGTCGATTGTTTCTCCAACAACATGTTCTACATAGCTTCATAACTTATCAAAGTTAGTGTTTTGAATTTGCCAATTTGGTGATACGAATGAAATCAAATGTCTTGGGTATTGACTTCACATATCATAGTGGTGTAGATCATTCTTATCTTGCCAAATACGTTCTCCAACCTTCTTGGAACCGTTTTGTCAAAATCTTCCCTCTATGGATGCCGCAAGTATCCTCCTTTACATTGATCTTTAAGGCATCTTCGAGATTCTGAATTGTTGATTTTAGAATATTTAGAGATTTTAGTCTCTTTAATGTTTCTTCGTGTAAAGATTGGACTAACGTGTTCCTTTTTCTTTTCATGTGTTTCTTTTGTTACTACTACTATCTTTGGGATCCATATCCAGACCCAACATGGTATAAGTAATTCCTATTTCACACATGAACTCGAATGTAGTAACAAACGGCAAGAAATATCTATAATTTGTGTGTTTTTATTTTTGTAGATAACACTTATGGGGTTCATGTTTCTTATCATAACTGCTCTGTTCGGTTATGTAAGTTTGATTTGATTTCATAATTCTTTATTCTCTTGCCGCTTTTGGTTGCTTTGCTCATATGGATTTCTTCTTATATTGTTGTTAGATATACTCACCTAAGTTGGATTCTCCTCCTCCTCGATGGGTTCACTTTGTACACGACCTACTTTTGTTTTTGTATCAGGTATGCTTCTCTATCTTTAACATCCTAATTTCATTTGCTTATTCAAAGGTCTTTTAATCTTCTGTGCTGACATAATTTGAGTATGTATGATTACTTTTAGATATTTGATGTGGTTGATGGGAAGCAAACACGAAGACCGAATTCCTCTAGCCCACTAGGAGAGCTTTTTGATCATGGTAGTCAATGTTTCTCAATATTTAACGTTTGTTTGTTGTCATCTCTATTTTTGGTTTGTTTCTTACACCATTTTTTTCTTTTGCAGGATGTGATGCACTTGGTTGTGCAGTAGGCATTGCAATCCCTTTTTCTTTTGCTTCTTTATCATTATCTTTATCAACCGGTGTTGATATTTAACGGTTTGAAACAATGACTTATGAAAGCACTCTTATGTGTAGAAAAGAGGCGCGAATGTTGATTATTATATTTGATTTATTATTTCTGGTTTTTGGGTTATTTCAAAGTTTTATAAAATCGATATACTGAACATTATGTATACGATTGAAAGTTTAAATATTTCATAAGCTTTACACTATTTTAGCCTAGTTTATTTACAAAGATTTATTAAATTCCTTATAAAACTGTTTAAAACCAAACATAAAATACTAATTCAAATAAATTTCAAGTTAAACTTTCTTTTGGATTCTCTTAATTAATAGGAGAATAGGGTTTAGCTTTATGAAATTTGCCTCACTAGATTGTTTATAGGATTTATAAGATACCTAATAAAACTTTATAAAACCAAAACAAAAATAATAAATCAAATAAAATAATCAACATTCAGGAGTTTAAATAAATTAACTAGTTTGTTTATTAAGATTTATAAGATACCTTATAAAACTGTATAAAACCAAACAAAATTACTTAAACAAAGAAATTCTCAATATTTATTGGTTTTATACGAAAACTATCTTTTGTTTATGAAAAATTAAGTCTAATTTCCTTGGGTTTTCTGTGAAGAGGTAATAGAGTTTAGGTTTAATAAATAAGTCAAATAATTTCTTTATTAGTAATATTTATAAGATACCTTATAAAATTGTATAAAACTAAGTAAAATTACTTAAAAAAAATAGTTCTCAATATTCAAGTGGTTTTATACGAAAAGCTGAAACTATCTTTAGGTTATGAAAAATTAAGTTCAATTGCCTTTGGTTTCCTCTTTTGTAGGGTTTAGTTTTATTGAATATGCCGATTAGTTTTTTTTTTATTAAGGTTTATAAGATACCTTATAAAATTGTATAAAACCAAAGAAAATAATTTTACCAAAAATTTTCTCAAAATTCAGTGGTTTTATACAAAAACACTCTTTAGTTTATTAAAATTATGTTTAATTCCATTAGGTTCCCCCCTATTAAGAATGAGGTAGAGTTTAGCTTTAATAAATTCATTGACTAGTTTATTTATTAAGATTTATGTTTTTCCTTATAAAACTATATCAAACCAAACAAAATACTTTAACAAAGAATTTTCTCAACATTTAGTGGTTTTATATGAAAACTATATTTAGTTTATGAAAATTTAAATTTAATTCCCTTGGGTTCTCTCTGTAAAGAAGGATGTAGGGTTTAGTTTTAATAAATTGGTCGACTAGTTTCTTTATTAAGGTTAATAAGATATCTTATAAAACTGTATAAAACCATACGAAAATAGTTCACCAAAGATTTTTTTCAACATTCAGTTTTATACGAAAAATACCTTTAGTTTATGAAAAATTAAGTTTAATTACCTTGGGTTCCCTCTATTAAGAGGAGGGTATGGTTTAGTTTTAATAAATAGGTTGACTAGTATTTTTATTAAAGTTTATAAGATACCTTATAAAATTGTATAAAACCAAACGAAAATGCTCAAGCAAAAAGTTTTTTCAACCAAACAAAATACATTAACAAAGATATTTTCAACATTAAGTTATTTTATACGAAAACTATCTTCCCTAGTTTATGAAAAATTAAGTTTAATTCCCTTGAATTGTCTCTGTTATGTAGGGGGTAGAGTTTATTTTTAATAAATAGGTCGAGTAATTTCTTTATTACGGTTTATAAGATACCTTATAAAACCAAACGAAAATACTTAAACAAAGTATTTTTTCAACATTCAGTAATTTTATACGAAAACTACATATAGTTATGAAAAATTAAGTTTAATTCTCTTGGGTTCCATGTGTTAAGAAATGGTAGGGTTTAGTTTTAATAGATAGGTCGACTAGTTTTTTTTATTAAGGTTTATAAGATACCTTATAAAACTGTATAAAATCAAACGAAATACTTTAACAAATAATTTTTCAACATTCAATGATTTTATACGAAAATCATCTTTAGTTTATGAAAAATTAAGTTTAACTCCCTTGCGTTGTCTCTATTATGAATGGGGTATGGTTTAGTTTTAATAAATAGGTCGACTAGTTTCTTTATTAACGTTTATTAGATACCTTACAAAACTGTATAAAACCAAACGAAAATACTTAAACAAAGTATTTTTTCAACATTAGTGATCTTATACGAAAACTACATTTAGTTTATGAAAAATTAAGTTTAATTCTCTTGGGTTCCCTGTGTTAAGAAGGGAGTAGGGTTTAGTTTTAATAAATAGGTTGACTAATTTCTTTATTAAGGTTTATAAGATACCTTATAAAACTGTATAAAAACTTTAACAAATAATTATATCAACATTCGGTGGTTTTATACGAAAACCATCTTTAGTTTATGAAAAAGTTAAGTTTAATTCCCTTGGGTTATCTCTATTATGAAGGGGATATGGTTTAGTTTTAATAAATAGGTCAACTAGTTTCTTTATCAATATTTATAAGATACCTTATAAAACTATATAAAGCCAAACAAAAATACTTAAAATAGGAAATTCTCAACATTCATTGTTTTATATGAAAATTATCTTTGGTTTATGAAAAATTAAATTTAAAATTTTATTGGGTGTTCTCTATTAAGAGGGAGTATGATTTAGTTTTAATAAATATGTCATCTAATTGTTTTTATTTAGGTTTATAAGGTACCTTATAAAATTGTATAAAATCAAATGAAAATACTTAAATAAGAAAATTCTCAACATTCAAGGGTTTTATACAAAAACTATTTTTGGTTTACGAGAAATTAAGTTTATATTTTCCTTGGGTTCCCTCTACTAAGAGGGGGCATGGTTTAGTTATAATAAATAGGCCGACTAAGTTGTTTATTAAGGTTTATAATATAAAACTGCATAAAAACAAATGAAAATTCTTAAACAAAGAAAAGTCTCAACATTCTGTTGTTTTATACAAAAACTATTTTTGGTTTATAAGAAATTAATTTTAAATTTCTCTTGGGTTTCCTCTATTGAGAGAGGGTACGGTTTAGTTTTAATGTATAGACCGACTAGTTTGTTACTTAAGATTTATAAGATACCTTATAAAACTGTATAAAACCAATTAAAAATACTTAAACAAAGAAAATTCTCAACATTTAGTGGTTTTATACGAAAACTATCTTTGCTTTATAAGAAATTAAGTTTAAATTTCTCTTGGATTTCCTCTGGAGGGTAAGGTTTAGATTTAATAAATAGGTAGACTACTTTGTTTATTAAAGTTTATAAGATACTTTATAAAACTGTATAAAACTAATGAAAATACTAAAACAAAGGAAATTCTTAACATTATGTGGTTTTATACAAAAATTATCTTTGGTTTATAAGAAATTAAGTTTAAATTTCTATTAGGTTCCTTCTTTTTAGAAGGGGTAGAGTTTAATTTAATAAATAAGTCGATTAGTTTGTTTATTGAGGTTTATAAGATACCTTATAAAACTGTATAAAACCAAATGAAAAGTATTTAATCAAATAAAATACGCAACATTTAGAGGTTTAAAACAAAAATTATCTTATAAGATACCTTATAAAACTGCATAAAACCAAATGAAAATTCTTAAACAAAGAAAAGTCTCAACATTTAGCTGTTTTATACGAAAACTATCTTTGGTTTATAAGAAATTAAATCTATATAAGAAATATTTGGTTTATAAGAAATTAAATCTATATTTGAGGTTTATAAGAAATTAAATCAATATTTGAGGTTTTCGTTTAAGAAACTTTTGGATCTGATATTTTCACGATCTAAATTTGTTCCATCTGCGATTTTCACCAGATATGAGGTTTTTGTTAAAATTGATAAATCTCAAGTGAATCTATATATTTTTTTGATTCAATCAGTGTTCATTTAGCAATATTAAAGATCTCTGGTTTTTATTTGATTTTTCTTTCTAATTGAGAAAATTTTTACTGTTTCCTTGTTATTTTTGTCTATTTATCGTTGCCTCCTCAATATTTTTGATAAGCTCCGCAATTCTTATTTTGAATATATGATTTTTTGGCTGATTTACATGTTCTTATAAGAGTTGTTTAGGAAATTCGAGCAATTGCAGTCATGTATTCCTTATCTAGCTCTGTTTTAGTAAACCTAATGGGGTTTTTTGGGTTATGATATTGGTGGATATGTATCTTTGTTATGTAGTGTAAACTTTCTTAACGCGATATGTTGTCGAATCGACTACATTGTTTCTCAATTTGATCTTAGTAGTCAGCCGCTTTTGTTCTGGTTTGGTGCAGCGAAAACCATTGTTTCTCATTATTGTTTCTTAATCGACAACATTGTGTTGTTGCAGTTGATTCTAAAGGTCAAAACTGACTTATTTTTGGCTGTTCTAAAGGTCAAAACTGAAAGAGCACATGCATTATTGTATCAATCATCCTGATGAGATTAGCAAACTTGCTAAGGTGAAAGCTTAAGTGTCTGAAGTTGAAGGTGTGATGATGGAAAACATTGAGAAGGTTCAGTTTTGACACTTTTGTGTTTCCAATAGAACTCTATGTTCTAACCTATTTATAATGGAGTTCAACTAGTATGACTCAAAGTACCAGGAGCTTTTGATTCTCAAAGCATTAATGTAGCAGGAAATGTTAAGTTGTTGGTTGTAAATACATATTCTGCTGTTAAACCTTTTATACATTGTGGAACTCAATATAAAAACTAATGGGGAGTGAAGAATTATTTTAAGAAGAGACATTACCTGAGAACACAACTGAGACGGAAAACGATAGTGACTTGGTAGAATATTGATTCTTATTAGATATACTGATTCCGTTAGAGCTTTTCGAAGAATTCTTGGCTTCTTGTGGTCTATATAACCTAGATATACTGATACCAAACGAAAATACTTTAACAAATAATTTTCTTAACATTCATTGGTTTTATACGAAAGATATATTTAGTTTATGAAAACTTAAGTTTAACTCCCTTGGGATCACTCTCTTATAAAGGGGTAGGGTTTAGTTTTAATAAATAGGTTGACTAGTTTCTTTATTAAGGTTTATAAGGTACCTTATAAAACTGTATAAAACCAAACGAAATACTTAATTAAAGAATTTTCTCAATATTCAGTAGTTTTATACGAAAACTATCTTTGATTTGTGAAAAATTAAGCTTAAGTGTCTTGGGTTCCCTCAACTATTTTCTTTATTAAGGTTTATAAAATACCTTATTAAACTATATAGATCTAACAAAAAATACTATAACACATAATTTTCTCAACATTTAGTGGTTTTATACGCAAGATATCTTTAGTTTATGAAAACTTAAGTTTAACTCCCGTGGGATCACTCTCTTATAAAGGGAGTATGTTTAGTTTCAATAAATAGGTCGACTAGTTTCTTTATTAAGATTTATAAGGTACCTTATAAAACTGGATAAAACCAAACGAAATACTTAAACAAAGAATTTTCTCAATATTCAGTAGTTTTATACGAAACCTATCTTTGATTTGTGAAAAATTAAGCTTAAGTGTCTTACGTTCTCTCAACTAGTTTCTTTATTAAGGTTTATAAGATACCTCATAAAACTGTATAGAACTAAACGAAAATACTTTTAACAAATAATTTTCTCAACATTCAGTGGTTTTATACGAAAGATATCTTTGGTTTATGTAAATTAAAGTTTAAATTTTTCTTAGGTTTCTTTGTTAAGAGAGGAGATGATTTAGTTTAAATAAATAGGTTGATTAGTTCGTTTATTAAGATTTATAAGATACCTTATAAAACTATATAAAACCAAAAGAAAGTTTTTAAACGACGAAAATTTTCAACATTCGGTAGTTTTATAAAAAAAACTATCTTCAATTTACAAGAAATTAAGTATAAATTTGCTTGTGTTCCTTCTGTTAAGAGGGGAGAGTATTTTTTAGTTTTAATAAATTGGTTGACTTATTTTTTTATTAAGGTTTATACGATACCTTAAAAATATGTATAAAACCAAACGAAAATAGTTAAAAAATATTTTTCTCAACATTCGTTGGTTTAATACAAAAACTATCTTTAGTTTATGAAAATTAAGAGGAGGATAGGGTTTAGTTTTAATTTATTGGTCAACTAATATGTTTATTAAAGTTTATAAAATATCTTCTAAAACTATATAAAACCAAATGAAAATACGTAAACAAAAATAGTTCTCAACATTCAGTGGTTTTATAAGAAACTATCTTTAGTTTATGAAAAATTAAATTTAAATTCCATTGGGTTCTCTTTTTAAGAAAAGAGTATGGTTCACTTTTCATAAATCAGTCGACTAGTATGGTTTATTTTTTTATTAAGATTTATAAGATACCTTATAAATATGTATATATACAAACGAAAATAGTTAAACTAGTCAACTAGTTTTTTATGGTTTATATGATACCTTATAAAACTATATAAAACCAGTCGATATGTTAATTTCTCTATTTGGGACAATTTCAAAACTACCCTTTCAGATATACCCTTTTCAAGATCTAGTTTGTTTATTAAGGTTTATAAGATACCTTATAAAACTGTATAAAGCCAAATGAAAATATTTTTACCTTATGAAAAAATAAGTTTAATTTACTTGAGTTCCCTCTGTTAAGAAGCGGGTATAGGGTGTTGTTTTAATGAATATGTCGACATATATTTTTTATTAAGGTTTATAAGATACCTTATGAATCTGTATAAATCCAAACGAAAATAGTTAATTAGTCAACTAGTTTGTTTTTTAAGGTTTATAAGATACCTTATAAAACTATATAAAACCTGTTGATATGTTAATTTCTCTATTTGGGATAATTTCAAAACTACCCTTTCAAATCTACCCTTTTCGAAATATAGTTTATTTATTAAGGTTTATAAGATATCTTATAAAACTATATAAAACCAAACAAAAATATCTTTACCTTATGAAAAAATAAGTACGATTCAATTGGGTTCCCTCTGTTAAGAAGGGGGTAGGGTTTTGTTTTAGTAAATAGGTCGACTTATTTTTTTATTAAGGTTTATAAGGTACCTTATAAATCTGTATAAATCCAAACAAAAATAGTTAAACTAGTCAACTAGTTTATTTTTAAGGTTTATAAGATACCTTATAAAATTATATAAAACCAGTCGATATGTTAATTTCTCTATTTGGGAAAATTTCAAAACTACCCTTTCAGATCTACCCTTTTCAAGATCTAGTCTGTTTATTAAGGTTTATAAGATACCTTATAAAACTATATAAAACCAAACGAAAATATCTTTAGCTTATGAAAAAATAAGTTTGATTCACTTGGGTTCCCTGTGTTAAAAGGGGGGGTAGGGTTTTGTTTTAAATAATAGGTCGACTTATTTTTTATTAAGGTTTATAAGGTACCTTATAAATCTATATAAATCCAAACAAAAATAGTTAAACTAGTTAACTAGTTTGTTTTTAAGGTTTATAAGATACCTTATAAGACTATAAAACCAGTTGATATGTTAATTTCTTTATTTGGGATAATTTTAAAACTACTTTTTCATATCTACCATTTTCAAGATCTAGTGTGTTTACTAAGATTTATAAGATACCTTATAAAACTATATAAAACCAAACGAAAATATCTTTAAGTTATGAAAAAAAAAGTTTGATTCACTTGGGTTCCCTCTATTAAAAGGGGGTAGAGTTTTGTTTTAATAAATAGGTCGACTTATTTTTTATTAAGGTTTATAAGGTACTTTATAAATCTGTATAAATCCAAACAAAAATAGTTAAACTAGTCAACTAGTTTGTTTTTTAAGGTTTATAAGATACCTTATAAAACTATATAAAACCAGTCGATATGTTAATTTCTCTATTTGGGACAATTTCAAAACTACCCTTTGAGATCTACCATTTCAAGATCTAGTTTTTTTATTAAGGTTATAAGATACCTTATAAAACTATATAAAACCAAACAAAAATACCTTTAGCTTATGAAAAAATAAGTTTGATTCACTTGGATTCCCTCTATTAAAAAAGGGGTAGGGTTTTGTTTTACTAAATAGATCGACTTATTTTTTTATTGAGGTTTACAAGATATCTTAAATTTGTATACTAAAATGTATAAAACCAAAAAAAAAAAAATTTTACACTAAATTATACTAAATTAAAATTTTACTTTGGTTCTCTTATTTTAAGATAGAATATAGTTAGTTATATTTTTATAAGAAACATTATAAAATTATATAAAACCAAACAAAAATATAAATGAAAGAAAACATTACACTTTACATTTACAAGATCTATGTTTTTATCGAGTCAAAAGACCTCATCACATAGCTTACAAAGACAAAGACATTTTACATTTTTGAAGCTTGCTTATGTTATACACATGTGTAAGACTACACTCAAGCCAAGTCTCTCAAGCGATGACGACCTTCCCTGTGGCATGGTTCGTTTCTAAGTATGATAAAGCATCAGTGATTTGATTTGTTGATTAACCAAAAGTAGAGGCTAGTGCTAAAACCTTGCACTTGTACGAGGCACACTCAAGCTTTTAGCTTTTTTATTTCTCTGTTGTAATCAAGAGGAAGAGGAGGCGATTTCTTGAGACACAACTTCTCAGATTCATCCATAATATCACTTTAAAACTATATATACAACACAAAGATCACACAAAAGGAACAAGAACAATACATATTCTGAATCTAACCTTCAAATTAAAGTGATACAACTAAGATTGTTAAGAGTCTACCAAAGCATTATCCAACGTCAACGTCTGCTCTTCCAATTATCTTGTACGCTAAGACTAATAAGCTTATATAAACACAACAGTACAAGGTAAGACAAGTAGATGTAACTTCTAATCTTCATCAACATCGACAATAAAATGAGCAGTTAGCTAATGTATTAGATAATACAAAATATATGCTCTTGAAGCAGCAAGTGGTGTAGATCATTCAATCACAAACATTGAATCATAAATGGATTTCAAAATCACTATTAGAAATTAGAAACCAGACATTCAGAATGCAGAGCTTTTGTGTTATAAATATTTAATTCAGAGAAAGAACCAGAAAGTCAGAGTATACAACATACTTGTGGAGAGACTGCCAAAATGCTGGACGAATTATGTCCCTGTTATAGCTCACTAACGTTTTTGTATATGCTGCTAAGTACAATTGAACTGATAGCCATCAGAGATATCCACCATGGGTATAGATAGTTTTAGCACAAAGGTTTTAAAGTTGTTTGATTGCCAAGAAAAGAAAACGTTGATGAATTGGTACAAACCTTTCCTTGTGACTAGTCTGGAGCTTTGCCTTATACGCATGAAAAGATCCACCTTTCACAATTGTGATTTCCTCCACAAATAGCTCAGAGAATCAAATGATAAAGTGTGTGTTCTATATCATTTAAAATAGAAAACATGTCACGAATTCAAAACCAGATTGAACTAGCATTTTTAAACTACAAAATCAATCCCATTAAATAGAACTGAGGAACTCACCAACTCCCTTTATGCTGCGAGACTGCTTCACCCAACTTCCTCTGATCCCACAATTGCAAACCAAAACCATAACCTCCAGTAACAAACTCAGCCGCAGACGCTCAATTATCAAACCATATCAGTAAACCAAGGTTTTAAGATTCTCCAATGAACTGTGAAAGAATCAAAGGCTATTGTTAAGCAATACATTCTTTATCAAGCTATCATCAACAAACGAGCTGCTTATGCTCTTTGAACAATTCATACAATGCTTCAACCTCACACACACTAACTACAAAAGCAAAGAAAAAATATAAGACACATTGCCAGATTAAACATAAAAATCATGTCCATTCGAAAAGCAAAAACAGAATCTATATTGCAGTAAGCAATGAAAGGAGGGACTTCTCAAAATCATTCTCTAAACAAGATTCAATACGTTAAGGCATATATACCCGCTAAGGCATATATATAAAATTACTATTTACTGTTTATACAACGTATTTTTATAGTTTCAAATATTATAAATTTATTCCTATAAAAATAAAATAAAAATAAAAGTTAGAGCATTTATGCTTTGGATCAGGCTTTTGTTAATGCAAAATGTGAGTAAAGCTGAAAAAAAATCGATTAATTTTAAAAATTACAGTAGCTTGATACCTGTCACCTGATGAATTTTAGAGAAGCCTTCAAAATTAAATGGTAAAAAAGTACAGTAAATGGATTTTGATTCGGAGAAAGGAAACTACTGGTGAGGCAAATCAGATCAAGATTCGATAATTGCAATAACAAAGGCGGAGATTGAGATGTTGGAGAACTTTTTCCTTTTTTTTTTTTTCTTTAAATCTACATCGATGGACTGTACTGTCATATACACTAAAATTTTCATTGTTTTTTGGAAAACTTTATTTTCGGATTGTGATGAAATTATAAGATCGATAGGTAAACTAGTTGACAAAAAAAGATAGCTAAACTAGTAAAAATATTATTTCACCTGAAACAAAAAGTACATTATTAATTGATTATTTGTTCATATTTTATCTCCTTTGTTTTTCCTTCCCATACAATAAAGGTGCAAATACTTTAGCAAAAATAAAAATAAAGGTGCAACTTGTTAGAGTATAAAATATGATACTGATAGGATTGTTTTTCCTATAAAAGCAATGTGATAACAAAATTAGGAAGAGACAAAAACAATTTTGTTCATGGTCGCATCCAATGTGAGTTCAAGTTGCCAATTAGTTTGAATTTTTAGAACTCATAAAACTAAAAAAAAATTGAACCAACAGACAAGCTCCCTCCTACTCAACCGATTAAGTTATCTGCTTAAACTGGGTTTAATCACATTTTTGTTGAAATTTTAATATGTTTGTAGAAGAGAAAGAAAAGGAAGAGAGAAAGCAATAAAAGAACAAATAGAACTTTTATTTATCTGAAACTTGTTAGTCTTTACATCAATACAAATCTG
>OVAX01004261.1:0-14169 GCA_900406405.1 Lepidium africanum | reverse complement strand
CTGGTTCACGGATGATTTTAAATCGAGCTTGTAACACTCCAAATGCACGTTCAATGTCCTTTCGACATCCCTCCTGATGTTGTGTAAACATCTTGTCTGGTTCACTTTGAGGAAGCCTAATCGATTTGACGAAAGTTGGATAAGAAGGATATATACCATCAGCTAGATAGTATACCATATTATACGGACGGTTGTTCACAAGGAAGTTCACTCTTGGAGCCTTGCCTTGTTCAACATCATCGAATAATGGTGAACGGTCTAAAACGTTGATATCGTTTAATGTGCTTGGACATCCAAAAAATGCATGCAAGATCCATAGATCATGAGATGCAACTGCCTCAAGAATAACAATTGTGGTTCCCTTATCTCCCCGAGTAAACTGACCTTCCCATGCCATAGGACAATTCTTCCATTCCCAATGCATACAATCAATACTCCCAATCATCCCTGGGAACCCCCGCTTCTCACTAACATGCAATATCCTCTCTAAGTCATATTCAGTTGGAGCTCTAAGGTAAACTTGTTCATACAAATTTATGATTCCCTTACAAAATCTACGCAAGCATATGTTGGTTGACTGGAAAAATAGTCGTCAATGAGTCTTTGGTTTGCCACTACATGATCTCGCTTGAAGTATTTTCGCTTGGTACGATGAACATAGTCTTCTTCAATTTTCTTTCGTCGCTCCCTAAAACGGTTGACGATATACCTCTCTTCGATTTCAGACTGGTTTTTGTAAGCTTCGATATCAAAAGGAAAGTCTGATGGATCCATTGGTATATTTTGTTGTGAGATGAGATTTTGTGGTTGTGGATATCAAAGGAAGAATGAGTCCTTATTTATAGAAAATTTGAGTAGTTAGGTGATTGAAGTTAATAAATAAATATTAATTTAAGTGGTTGAGAGAATGAGTGGTTGAGTGAATGAGTGGTTGAGGGGTTGAGTTAATGAGAGTGGTTGAGAGAATGAGTGGTTGAGTGAATGAGTGGACAAAAACAAAGACGAGTTATTAAAGTATAAAACAACAAAGCACAAACATGCATTATTATAGAAAATGACAAAATACAGACACACATTATTAAAGTAGAAATGATAACACATACAAACATTATTAAAGTAGAACTGACAAAGCAGAAACACACATTATTAAAGTAGAAATGATAATATAGACATAGACATTATTAAAGTAGAACTGACAAAGCAGAGGCACACATTATTGGAATATAAATAACAAAAAACATTATTGAAAATATCAGCACACTTGACGATAATTAATTGCCAAATAGATCCTTAGTAAGCTCTTCCAAAATCTTGTTCTGGCAGTCATTGAGATGCTCCTTCTCAGTTAGCTTCAAATACATTTCCATTTTCTTTCTTTTTTTTTGCCTCTTCTAGGTCCAAGGACATTTTTTTTCAAGTGTTCCATCTATTCCTTCTTGATTTGTTGAAAAGAGTTCCACTCTGCGTTGACCACTTCCAAAGTTGCGGTCTTGCCTTTCTTTTTACCTTTCTTTTTAGCTGTATCTCTCCCCATTGGACGAACACTGGATCCCACAGAGTTTGCATCACTTGCATCACTGTCACGGGATCTCTTAGATCCACTGCTTGCTGATCCAATATTTCCTCCTACTTGACTACCATAACGTGGTTGCTCACGAACAGCGTGCCATTCTTTCACTAATTTGAAATTTTTATTACCACCACTCGAGTATAATTCTTGCACTTTTTTGAATACATCATTCTCTGACCACCCGCTTTGTTGCATACGCTTAGCATTATCGTAAGCTCCAATCCATTTTCCCAAGATTTTGTTGATGTAGTTGTAATGATTTCTGCAAGAGTTGCCATCACGTGGAAGGTCAAATGAGCAGTGCTCATTACAGTAGTCAGCAATTTTACCCCAGTATGATTCACCTTTTTGATTTCTGCCTACGATGTTGTCTGTCCCATATTTAATCCACCCACTCAATAGCACCAAATTTCCTCAGTGGTCTATTTGATGGATTTCTGGCGAGCCTGAGTTGAATTTTTTGCATTTGAGGAGTTTTCATGAACATCGGTCATACCACCAAGAGCTATTTGTGTAGAAAATTCGAGAAAATCAATTGGTCCAACATTTGAAATAATTTCATTACCCGTCGAAGTAGAACGAAAATGGGTTGTTTGAGATGGATATGGCATCATAGATCCATAATATGGATGATAATTTGGAACAACAGATGGCATAAAAAAGTTTGGTGGAATACCATAGTTTGGTACATTTTGGGATTGGTTGGAAGATTGATTTTGAGGCTGATAATTGGAAGGGATTTGGTAGTTAAAAGGGTAATTAGAAGAATTTTGGGAATGGTTATTATTATGATCTATTTCTTGAAAAATAGATTGATAACAAAAATATAGTAGAAAAGATGATTTTTTGTGTGTGTCCGAATTGAGTGAAACTAGTATCTTTTTATAGAGAATGAAAAATCATGAATTTTGGTATAAATTTCATAAAATTATATTAAATATTTTGTAAGATAATTGATCTCAAATGATTGAGGAGGAAAAAAAAAATGTAATCTCAACAACGAATCACAACGCGACACATGTCTTATCTATTTATAATTTAAAAAAAATGCCAACCAATTACAACGTGACACGTGTCATGGTTGGCAAAATTCACTTGACAATTGTTCAACATGTTGAATCCACCTTACCCTAAAAATAACCATTGCATCATCTTACTTTTTTTAAACTGTTAGAATTTTTTTATTCAACATAGCAAAAAGCAACCATTGTAAGTAGTCTTAGGAGGAGTTGTTAAACCAAATCTATTATCTAATCTAAGATGGATTAATTAAAAATAAAACAAACATGTTAAAGTAGATATGAGATGGACCTATTATCAATGAATTTTGAGTTGCAATCTGTAACTTAATATGCGCGTAAATATTTAAATTTGACTAAGTAAAATGGCCAAAGTGAAGTTACATTGTCGTTTTAAAAGTGGAATTAGGTTTGAGACAAATCCACATAATTAATATCTCCCAAAAATGTATCAATTTTTTTTAAAATCATTATTTTCCAATAATATATAAAGAAGATGAAATATATTTACTTATTACCAACTAGTTTTACAGTTTTGACATAAGTCATTATTTATTAGTAACTAGGTATGGACCCGTGCGATGCACATGTTTAATTTTGTTAAATAAAACATATATATATATATATATATTGGATCATTCGATTTAACACGTGGAAAAATTTCGTTGATTAGTAACTTTTGAAACCCAACTTAATATAATAGGATTTTGATTGTTAGATTTGATATGTGGAAAAATCACGTTGATTAATAACTTTTGAAACTTAATTTTATATAACAGGATACTGCAAAAGTTTGGATCGTTAGATTTGACACATGGAAGAATCCGATTGATTAATAACTTTTAAAATCCAACTTTATAGAATAGGATATAAAATAAATATTTTTGATTATTTTTATTTTAGAATCATATATAAATATCATTGTTTAATTTTTATGCTAGAATTGTGAATAGATATAAATATTTCATGGTAAATATAAAATTTAAAAAATATATATTTAAAATATATGAAAATACTGCAAAATTTTGGATCGTTAGATTTGATACGTAGAAGAATTTTGTTGGTGAGTAACTTTTGAAAGTCAACTTTATATAATCAGATATAAAATTTGAAGGAAAAATATATTTAAAAATATATGAAATTACTACACAAGTTTGGATTATTAGATTTGACACGTGAAAGAATCTTGCTCATGAGTAACTTTTGAAACTTAACTTTATATAATAGGATCTTGTTGATGAGTAACTTTTTAAACTCAACTTTATATAATAGGATACTGCAAAAGTTTGGATCATTAAATTTGACACGTGAAAGAATCTTGTTGATCAGTAACTTTTGAAACTCAACTTTATATAGGACTAGATAAGGACCCGTGCGATGCATGGGTTTTTCTTGCGCTTGAAAATTTGTTTACAAATTTTGGTATTCATTGTATCCCTATTTTTTGAATCATAAAGCAGACACTCTTGCACGATGTGCAAGAGAAACATCTCATGATCATCAATTTGTAAATTCTTACATGTGTTGACGAAAACAAAGAATAACATTTAAAAAAAATTATAACATAAACTAATATTTATAGCTCAAGTTATAATTTATTTGCCTTAGGCCTTGATTGGTAAGACTTTTGGTTGAACATAATGCTCTTGTAGGAACCAATCATATTTGTCTATCTAAAATTTCTCAAATATGATTGGTTTCTACAAGAGCATTATGCTCAACAAAAAACCTTACCAATCAAAGTCTTAATCTAGGCAAATACATTATTTAATTATATTTTTAGAAAAATCTAAAATTATTTTACTTTATACTATGTATGAGATAAATATTTGTGATTATTTTTGTTTTATAATTATAAATAGAGATAATAATTTACAATCTGTTTAATGTTAGGATTGTGAAAACAGATAAATATGTTTTCAAATATATAAAATACTAAAAATTTTGGGATCGTTATATTAACACGTGGAAGAATTATGTTAATATATAACTTTGAGATCCAACTTTATACAATAAGATATGAGATAAATATTTGTGATTATTTTGTATTTTATAAGAATAAATAAAGATCATAATTTATAATCCTTTTTATTTTAGGATTACATAAAGTGATAAAGATTTTGTGATAAATATAAATATTTAAGAAAAAAATATTTTAAGTGAAAAAAACTACTGCAAAATTTAGGGTTGTTAGATTTAACACGTGGAAGAATCGTATTAGTGAGTAACTTTGAGATCCAACTTCATATAATAAGATTTGATATCATATTTTAATAAAAAATAAATACAGAATAATTTTTGATCATTGGATTTGACATGTAGAATAATCTCGTTGGTTTGTAACTTTTGAAACCCTATTTTAATAAAATAGAAAAATAGAGTAATTTTTTATCGTTGGATTTGACATATAGAACAATCTTGTTGATTTGTAACTTATAAAATCCAATTTTACATAATAGGATTAGTAACTTTTGAAACTCAACTTTATAAATATGGTAAATAAAATATTAAGTTACAATCCTTTTCATTTTAGGATTACATAAATAGATAAAAAATTTGAGAGAAATATAAATATTTAAGGGAAAAAATATTAAAAATAAACTATGGCAAATTTTAGGATTGTTAGATTTAACACGTGGAAGAATCGTGTTAGTGAGTAACTTTGAGATCTAACTTCATATAATAAGATTTGATTTTATATTTTTAATAAAATATAAATTCAGAATAGTTTATCATTGTTAGATTTGATATGTGAAAAAATCTCGTTGATTTGTAACTTTTGAAATGTAACATTAATAAAATAGCAATACAGAGTAATTTTTGATCGTTGAATTTGTTACATGAAAAATTCTGTTGATTTGTATTTTTGAAACCTAATTTTATATAATAAGATTAGTAACTTTTGACACTCAATTTTATATAATAGGATAAGAATTAGATTTTATCTTTTAAAAATAAAATATAAATACGGAATAGCTTTTATCGTTTGATTTGACATGTGGAACAATCCTGTTGATTAATAACTTTTGAAACACAACTTTGTATAACATAATGATGAGATATCATGCTAATAATAGTAAAATAAAATTATAATAAATTAAATTTAAAGTGTTTACTTTTGTTGTTTGTTTGCCTTGATCGTGTTGGACGTAAACGAAAAAGAAAAAAATTAAATTAGAAAAAAATTATTTTTATTTTATAAATAGATATAATTAGTTTTTTTTATATAATAAGATTTGTAATGAAAATTATTTTTTGTTAGAATTATTTTTCTAACAATTAATATTTCCGATTTCCTTTTAGATTAAGATATAGTTTTAGGTACTTAATCGGTTAGAAATTCTTTTTAGATTAGGATAAGTTAAATATTGAAAAAATCTATTTAAAGATTTATTTTACCTACTTTTTAAAAAATAAATAAATACAGGAAAATTTCTGATTGGTGAATTTTGGCATGTGGAATCATTCTGTTAATGAGTAACTTTGAAATCTTACTTTATATAATAAGATTTTGGAACCATAAATAAAGATATTTATTTAAGATTTTTATGTTAAGATTGTGAATAGAGATAAATATTTCATGGTAAATATATCATTTTAAGGAAATATATATTAAAAATATATGAAAATATTGCAAAATTTTAGACCGTTATATTTGAATGGAAGAATCTTGTTTATTAATAAGTTTTGAAACTCAACTTTATATAATAGGATACTGCAGAATTTTGGATCATTAAATTTAACATGTGGAAGACTACTGTTGATTAGTAACTTTTGAACACAATTTTATATAATAGGAATTTCTCTTAGAATCATAAATAAAGATAAATTTTAATCCTTTTTATGTTAGCATTGTGAAAAGAGATAAATATTTTATTGGAAATATAAATATTTAAGGAAAAATATAAAAAATATTGCAAAAATTTAGATCGTTAGATTTGATACGTAATTTTATATAATAGAGTTAGATATTTTTGTTAAGATTATTAAAATATTTGATTTTTTTGCAAATTTAATTTTGTAATTTTACTTTTTTATAATTAGTAAGAGATAAATACTTATACTTATTTTTATTTTACACTTCCTTTTTTGTTAGAATTTTGAATAAAAATACATATTTTTTGATAAAGATAAATATCTTTAATATATATATTTTTTTATTTTTAATATCCAATACGGAAAATATTCTGATCGTTTGATTTGACACATGGAAAAATCTTGTTAATTAGTAATTTTGAAAAACCTTATTTTATATAAAAGACTTAAAAAACTACTTCACAAGAATTTAAGAAAACGAGATAAATACTAATAAGATTTTTTTCATTCAATATCTATTTTTTATATAAATAAATACTACAAAATCTATGATTTTTAGATCGGACATGTGGAATGATTATGTTTAATAAGTAACTTTTGAAAACCAACCTTTATATAATAGAATTTTAATTTATATGTTTTTTTCAATAATGGTTTTTAGAAAAAATATTATAAAGTGTAAGTTAAATTGACATTTACAAATCTCAAATTATGTTTATACGTCGAACAATTCAGTTGATTACTGACTTTTGAAAACCCAACTATTTTGTATTAGATTTTGAAAAAAACTACTTTACATAACATGATTAGGAAAAGAGATAGATACCAATAATTTTTTAATGTATATTTCATCTCTTTTTCAACTAAAAAATATTACAAAATCTATGATCGATAGATCTGACATGTAAAAGAATCTCATTAATGAGTAACTTTCAAAAATTCTATTTTATATAATAGGATTGCATGGTAAACAATCATGTTGATTACTAACTTTTTTTTTTAATGTTGGATCGACAAGGCCCGATCCATAGCCTAAAGCCCACCCCTAAAATTTTTTTTAAGTTACCATAATTCAACGGGTAGGAATCAACCTCAGACTGAGAGCAACTCGGCTGTTGATTACTAACTTTAAAAAACCCAAGTATTTTGTATTAAATTTTGAAAAAACCTACTTTATATAATAGGATTAAGAAAATTGGAAAACTACTAATATTTTTTTTTCTTTAATATATATTTTATCTCTCTTTCAAATAAAAAAATATTGTAAAATTTATTATTTTTAGATTTGACACGTGAAAAGATCTCCTTAACAAGTAGTTTTTCTATTGCATATAATAGGATAAGATTAAGAAATTGAGATGTGAATATGTTCATTCACAAAACTTATATTTAATGATAAAAAATTATATTAATAATTAATAAAAATAAAGATACATTAAATTAAAACTATTTATCTCTTTTGTTTGTTTGTCTTGATTTTGTTGGATATGAACAAAAGAAATAGAATTAATAACGTAAATAAATTTTTTGATGCAAGCAGTAATTAAACTTTTTTGTGAAAGTTTAAAAACAGCTAAGAAAATATCAAAATTTTTATTATGTTGATAAAATATTTATTTGATTTTTTATGTATATATAACAATTAATATTCACAAATTCTTTCTTGGATTAGGATTTTTTTTTGTTTAGAAAAATCTATATAGATTAATATTAATAATAGAGAGATATATTAAAATATTTGAATTTATTTTTTGCAAATTTTTTTTTAAAATTATATTTTGAATATTGATAATTCTAATATTAGGTTTCATTTTTATTTTATAATTAGTAAGATATAAATATTTATTCTTATTTTTATTTCATAATTTCCTTTTGTGTTAGGATTGTTAATAAAGATATATACTTTTTGGTAAAGATAAATATTTTTATGAGATATATGTTATTTCATATTAAATAGATAAATACATAAAAAATTTGATCGTTGATTTGACACGTGGAAGAATTTTTGTTAATCACTATCTTTGAGAAACCCTACTTTATATAATAAGATTATTATTTTTAGATTATGGTATAGTTAATTATTTACTATTCTTTTTTATGTTAGGATTCACTTCCTTCATATAATAGGATTTCAAATAGATATAAATATTTTGTGATATAGTTATGATTATCCTTTTTTTTAATTGTTTTAAATATATCACCAAAAATTTTACGATCGTTGGATTTGACACGTGAAAGAATCTGTTAATTACTAACTTTGAGAAATCCTTCTTTATAGATTGTTTTAAATATATTACCGAAAATTTTATGATCGTTGGATTTGACACGTGGAAGAATCATGTTAATTACTACCTTTGAGAAACTTTATATAATAAGATCTGTGATATAGTTATGATTATCTTCTTTTATTATTTTTACTTATTTTAAATATATCACTGAAAATTTTATGATCAGTTGATTTGACACGTGGAAGAATCATGTTACTTACTAACTTTGAGAAACCATTATTTATATAATAAGATTTGACACGTGAAAGAATAATGTTAATTATTAACTTTGAGAAACCTTTCTTTATATAATAAGATGTACTTTATATAATAAGATTTGTGATACAATTATGATTATTATTATTTTTAATTGTTTTAAATATATCACCAAAAATTTTATGATCGTTAAATTTAACACGTGGAAAAATCTTGTTAATTACTAACTTTAAGAAATCTTTTTTTATGTAATTAGATACAGAACTTTTGACATATTTCTAAAGTTTTGATTTAAGTAAAATTAGTTCTAAAGGAAAGCTATGGAAAAAAGAAAAAAAGGAGATCTAATAAATATTATAATACTATATGAAAGCTTATTATATCTATATATATATGTTTGTAAACGTAAAAGGGAAGTGGAGAGTATCTCTTTTCTCACTTATGTATTGTATGAAAAACAACAAAGAGAAAAAGACAATAGAGAGGAATAGAGAAGTTAGAGTTGACGTGAGAGAAGAAGCAAATGTACTGAACCTTTTATTGTGTTGTGTATTAGTGTGTTGCAAACAATTCACCTCCCATCATATTTATAGGTAAATGAGGTGGTGAAAGAAGTGATATTTTTACATAGGTAATTATTACATCTATATATTTATAACACTTTCCCTTAATTATCTATTATTATTAATGTATTACGCACTGTCTCATTAAAAACCTTATAATGGAAAAATCCAGTGGGATAAAAACCATAATGAGGGAAAAAGAGTATATTGACATAATCTCCCCCTGAAATGATGAATAACATAATTTTTGTAATTGATGCATCCCGATATTGTGAACATGTTTTCTGAACGTTGTAGTGGGAAGCGCTTTCGTGAACAGATATGCTGCATTGTCTGCTGAACGGATATATTTAATGTTTACTTCCTAATTTTTCTTAGGTTCTCGTGTGTAAGAGAAAAATCTTTGGGGAATATGTTTCGTTCGGTCGCTCTTGATATAACCTTCCTTGAGTTGGGCGACACAAGCAGCATTGTCTTCAAACACCTTCGTTGGCTCTTTATTTATGACTATTCCGNGTCTTCAAACACTTTCGTTGGCTCTTTATTTATGACTATTCCGCTTGCTTCTTGTATGTGTTGAGTCATGGATCTGAGCCATACACATTCTCTACATGCTTCATGAAGTGCAATTGTTTCTGCATGATTTGAAGAGGTAGTGAATAGAGTCTGCTTTTGGGAACGCTAAGAAATTGCAGTGCCTCCAATTGTGAAAACATATCCGGTTTGCGATCGAGCTTTATGTGGGTCTGATAAATAGCCATCATCTACAAAACCAACTAAATCGAAACTAGAATTTCTATTATAAAATAATCCCAAGTCAGTTGTTCCCTGGAGATAACAAAATATGTGTTTTATTCCATTCCAGTGTCTGCACATAGGTGACGAACTGTATCTTGCAAGTAGATTAGTAGCGAATGATATATCTGGTCTAGTGCAATTTACAAGATACATAAGTCCACCATCGCTCATATAAGGTACTTCAGGACCCAATACCTCTTCATTATCTTCACAAGGTCGGAATGGATCTTTATCGATATTAAGCGATCTATTGACCATTGGAGTACTCAAAGGAGTCGCTTTATCCATGTAAAAGCGTTTTAAGATCTTTTTTGTATAGTTTGATTGATGTACAAAAATTTCATTCCGAAGATGTTCGATCTGGAGTCAAAGACAAAATTTTGTTTGTCCAAGATCTTTCATTTCAAACTCTTTCTTCATATGAGTTCTTGTCCATCAATTTCTTTTAGAGTTCCAATTATGTTCAAGTCATCAACATATACAGCAATGATCACAAAACCAGATACAGATTTCTTAATAAATACGCAAGGACTTATCGCATTGTTGGTATATCATTTACTCAACAAATGTTCACTAAGCGATTATACCACATGCGTCTGGATTGTTTTAATCCGTAAAGTGATCGTTGTAATTTGACTGAACATATTTCTTTTGATTTTGAACTCAATGCTTCAGGCATTTTTAATCCTTCTGGGATTTTCATATATATTTTATTATCAAGTGATATATATAGATACACTGTCACAACATCCATTAGATGGATTTCTAGATTTTTAGATGTCGTTAGGCTCATCAAAAATCTGAAGGTAATTGCATCCATTACTGGGGAATACATTTTCTCATAATCAATTCCCGGTCTCTGAGAAAAACCTTGGGCAACAAGTCGGGCTTTATACCTTGTTACCTCATTTTTCTCATTCCTTTTTTGAACAAAAACCCATTTATACCCAACATGTTTGACATGTTTAGGTGTTATGACAATAGATACAAAGACTTTTCTTTTATTGAGGGAGTTCAATTCAGTTATCATGGCCATTTTCCACTTCTCTCAATCATGTCTTTTCTGGCATTCTAATATGGACTTTGGATCAAGATCATCATTTTCATTTTCAATTTCTTTTGATACAAAAAATGAGAAAATTCCATCATCATCTTCTATTTCGTTTCTAACCCAAATATTTCCGTTTTGGGCATAGTTGATGGAAATCTCATGGTTATTTTTATTTTTTTTCTTCAGGACTTTTCTCTATATGATTTGGTTCTTCTGGACCCTTTTTATTTATTTCTCTCAAATTCTTTTTCTTTCGGGGATTCTTATCTTTTGATCCCATATGGTCTCCCCCTTTTTAGCTGAACCTTAGGTTCATTTGCTATATTTCCATCATTTTGTTCTTCCGGAACAATAACTCTTGATGGAACATTCACAGCGGGTATGTATAATTTAGTCACCCTTTTTACATCGGTGAACGCATCTGGTATCTGATTTGTCATATTTTGTAAATGCACAATTTTCTGAACTTCCAGTTCACGTTGTTTTGTAGGGAGATCAAGGTGCCACAAAAACGGTGTGTACCATGTAATGTCTTTCGGAGTTTCTTTATTTTCTCACCCTAACACTGGAAATTCATCTTCATTAAACTGACAATCGACAAAACATGTCATAAACATATCACCAGTTTTTGGTTCCAGATACCGAATTATACTTGGCGATGTATACCCAATATATATTCCCAATCTCCTTTGTAGTCCCACTTTTGTCCTTTGCGGTGGTGCTAGAGGAACGTAAACTGCACATCCAAAAACACGGAGATGAGATATATCTGGCTTATGGCCAGAAGTTAATTCTAATGGGGAGTATTTATGATATGCACTTGGTCTTATTCGAATTAGTGTTGCAGCATGCAAAATGACATGACCCCATATCGAAATTGGGAGTCTTGTTCTCATTAATAACGGTCTAGCAATAATCTGTAACCGTTTGATTAAAGATTCAGCCATGCCATTTTGTGTATGAATATGTGGGACTGGATGTTCAACATCTATTCCCAATGACATACAATAGTCATTGAAAGCTTGTGAAGTGAATTCACCAACATTACCAAGTCTTACTTTCTTTATTGTATAATCAGGAAATTGTGCCCTCAACATGATTATTTGGACAATGAATTTGGCGAAAGCCATATTTCGTGTGCTCAATAGACACACATGTGACCATTTGCTATATGCGTCAATTAATACCATAAAATATTTAAATGGCCTGCATTGTGGGTGGATAAGTCCACACATATCACCATGTATTCTTTCTAGGAATACTGGAGATTCATTCCCAACTTTGGCTAGTGATGGCCGAGTTATTAGTTTTCTAAGAGAACAAGCATTACACGATAATTCTTTCGATTGGAGAAAATCTTCTGGTTTTTCAGTGAATGGCCATTTGTATTTTCCACAATCTTTCGCATCATGATTGAACCAGGGTGCCCTAAGCATTCATGCCAAATTTTGAATGTACATGTAAACTTCGGGTTTACTGTAACATATGATTCAATCATATTTATATTTGTGAAATATATTTCAGAAGATAAAGCTGACAGCTGTTCCAATATACATTTGCTTTCTGAATTAACTGATGTAATGCAAAGGTATTCAACACCATTTTTATTCATTGTTTCTATGTGATATCCATTTCTGCGGATATCTTTAAAACTCAACCAATTTCTACAAAATTTGAGGGAATATAATGCATTATCTATCTCAAATTTTGTCCCCTTGACATTGAAAAACAAGCTCGTCCAGAGCCAATAAAAATTTTTTCATCACCAGATATAGTACTCACGCTTCCGGCGGAATTTTTTATTTCAAGGGAGGAAAAACAATTTTTATCTTTGAGTATTGTGTGTGTTGTAGCAGTATCTACCAGTCATATATCTTCGTCCTTGTTTTTGAATTTCCACATTTTCTTCTTTGAAAAATATTCACAAAAAAATATGTTACTAAAAAACAAACTTTATATTACAACAACTATTTTACAAAAACTATTTTACAAGACATAAACAACAGTAGTTTTTTTTTTCTTATACAAGCATAAATAATTATACATCAAGTCATACTTTCTTCTTAAGGAAGATTTTAATTATTGTGATTTTCACTAATATCTAGGGAATCAATAGCAAAATCAGCTACATCGAGATAGTTATCAGTATCTATACCATCAACTGAAAGTCCAGCTTCATTTTCAAGAGAAGGCCCAAGATTATTGTCAAAAGAAGGTCCGGCTTCATTATTAAAGAAAGGTCTGGTTTCACCATATAGGAAGTTGGTCTCCTTTTTCTTTTGCAACTCTTGATAAATATTGACAAAATGCTTCAGCGTACGACAGGTACGTGACCAGTGTCCTTTCATGCCGCATCTATAGCAATGATTTTCGTGTTGCTTATTATCAACTTTCTTTCCTTTTGACTCTTGATTATTTATTTCATTGTTGAAATCATTAGGACGAGACTTTCTTCCTCGTCCACGTCTATATCCACGTCCATATCCTCCTCGTCCACGACTATAGTAATTACTTCGACCGCGTCCACGCCCATAATTATTATAATTTGTTGATGTAACATTCGCTTCTGGGAATGATGCTGATCCAGTAGGACGAGACTGATGGTTTAGCATCACAAGTTCATTATTTTTTTCAGCTACCATAATAACTTGCATTAATTATGAATACTCCTTGTATCCATTTGCCTGATATTGTTGTTGTAGGACTACATTTCTAGGATGAAATGTTTGGAGAGTTTTTTCGATCATATAATAATCGCTTATCTTCTCTCCACATAACATTATTCTGGAAGTAATTCCGAACATTGCAGAATTATATTCACTTACACTTTTGTAATCCTGAAACCGGAGGTTCAACCACTCATATTTAG
>OVAX01004260.1:0-14170 GCA_900406405.1 Lepidium africanum | reverse complement strand
TGGTTTTCATGTTTTCATGTTGTTCATTTGTATATAAATTGTTTTACTAATAACTATATGTATTGTTATGCAGAGCAAAACAAAAAATTTGAAGGTGAAGATGAGAAATTGCCTTCTTTTCAAGCAAGTCGTGATGTCGACGATGACGAATGAGATGACGAAACTTTGTTTTTGGGTGTGATGNGACGAAACTTTGTTTTTGGGTGTGATGGCATAATCAGTAAACTAGGACAAAATAATTTGAAACTTGTTCGTATGTTCGGAGATCAAATCCAACAAAAATATCATTTTCGGTTCGGTTTAATTTGACATTTTCAAAAAATCGACTTCGGTTTAAGAATGTTGCAGGTTTTTGCTCAGCCCGCGGGTTCGGTCTTAGTGGTTGGAGCCCGTGGTCGATGTAGGGCGGGCTAGGTCTTCGTGTTCTCAGCCCGCGGTCTGTGCGGGGCGGGTTCTGGCGGGGCGGGTTGGTGCGGGTCCCACCCCTAGATAATATAGACAAATAAAGACAAAAGTACCTTATTTCCAAGACCAAAGTCGTAGTCAAAGAGATGGAATCGTGAACAAAGATGCACCGAACATAACTGTAAGTCTACTTACTTACTTTTGAAGTCTCCACAAGAATGCGTTAATATTCTGTCACATGTTGTTTTCGTCAACGCATATAATTCTATTACGTGTTGTTTACAATAAATTAGATTTTTTTTTATCAATATTTGAATCCACGATACCCAAATCATAGTCTAAAATAATTAAGTTTTATTTGTTAAGATTAAAAAAATGTATTAATCTTATATTTATCCTGGATTTAAATTTTATCCTGCTTTTTGAAATATTACGCAAATAATAATTATTTCCCAATTATTTTTTTTATCAGAATTATTTCCCAATTATTAGACTAATAATAATTGTGATAGTAATATATCTATAGGGTATATATATAATTTGATCATATATATTGTAAATTTGCTGGCTAATAAATCAAAATCATCCAAAATGTGAGAAAAGAAGTCTGATAACACAAACATTGTTGGCTTAGAATAGAAGTCATGTGCTAAACACAATGTCAAATAAGATACAAAAAAAACTTTTTGTATGAAATGATACAAAACCGAGACAAGTTGTTTTTCGATTAATGTTGTCTTTTTCTTTCTAGAAACCTTATGAGATTTTATATAACGCGGTTTAGCTGTTCGTTACGGTCTTAAAACTCGCCACGTCATTCTCGCTTATTACGTGAGAAATTGCCAAAATTTATTCCCAAAAAAGAGTATAAAATAAAGCAGCCATCATACACTACTTTAGTCAGACAAAAATAGAAAATTATAGAGAAGTAAAAAGCAGAGAGAGATAAAATGAATAATAATCTAATAGGTTTTAGATTTTATCCGACTAAAGAAGAATTGGTCAACTATTACCTGAAAAACAAAAATTATGGCAAGTCATGGCTTGTCGACCATGCGATCAACGAGATCAACCTCTGTAGCTTCGAACCAAAGGATTTGCCTGGTAAATAATTTATCTCTTTTTCAAAACCATGATCTCTCTCTCCCTCATCATCAATCAATTCTAATTCTGTTTCTCTGTTATCTTGAATTTGTTTTGTAGATTTGGCAAAGATCAAATCGAGAGATCTTGTATGGAACTTCTTCTCACCGATAGTGTTCGCAAATGAGAAGAAGAAGACAATCAAGAGGACTACAAGTAAGGGATTTTGGAAAGTCGCTGGTCCTGATGTGACCATTAAAAATAAGAGAGGAAGTAAGATTGGGATTAAGAAGACACTTGTGTATCATCAAGGTAAGGGTGCTAATGGAGTTCGAACTCCTTGGGTTATACACGAGTATCACATCACTTACTTGCCTCCTAATAAGGTAAACAAATTTTTAGAGTTTCTTAGCTTTTTGTTTCCATTTGAATTCTGCTTTTAATTTTAGTCTTTGACTTTACCTAGTTGACTAGTTTTGTTGGTGGTGTGATGTGAAGAGTGTCAATTTGTTTTGATTTGAGTTGTTTGATTGGAATTCAACTATTTTTAGACGACTTATGTTCTCTGCCAAGTGAAGTATAAGGGTGACCGCAGAGATATTTCATATGGTGGTAATGACTCGGTGGTCTCTCATTTGGAAATTGGCGGAGAGATTAACACAGTGCCTGAAGCAGTGAGTCTAGTTTCTGCAAAGTTTCAGTATCCATTGGTATCGGTCTGACCTGTTTTGTTACTCCTTGTCTTTTATTACAGATTCAGGTCGAACAACCAGTTGAAGATGGTTTGACTCTGAATGATTTGAGTTATCCATCGAACGTACAAGAAGACCTCCGTCCGGTGGATGCAATTGACCCAAACACGAATTTTAACTACGAGAACCCTAACTTGCTTCAACAAACACTTGAGGTGAGTCCAGTTTCTCCAAAGTCTTTATTAGAGAATATTGTCACACATGGGAAGTTGGAAATAATCCTAACTAGTATATATAAGATATAGACCTCTACACTCATTGCCAATATTTCCTAATAGTTTCAATATTTATTCGTATAGATCTGACCCTTTTCTTTACTTGTTGTCTCCTTTTTTAACAGGTTCAGGTCGAAACGCCAGTTCTAGAAGGTTTGTCTCTGGATGATCTAGAAATGCCAGAGAACAAACAAGATGATCTCCTTCCGCCAGATGCATTTGATCCAAACACGTTTTTCAACCTGCGGCCACAAACACCTTACGATGATAATTACTGGAATGATTTGTTTGCTAATGACGAATGGATTGTTGAAGATGTGATAGTACCAATTATGCGAGAGAACCGCAACATTAACATACCAATGAAGACTCTGTCTGGCATCATTGTTGATTCTAGCAGTGTTTGTGATTGTCGTGCTGAGTCGATATCTCTAATGGTCAGCACATCACTCATTTTTCTTTATCAATACTTCCATGGATTAGTGATCGCCACTCTCAGGTTTCCATTTTCTTATAAGACAGAGTTACGAAGGAACATCAAGCAGCCTGACATCACGTCCACATGATAGTGCTAGTAGTTCTAATAAACACTTCTTACGTGGCTCAAGCACTGATTCCTGCAAAGATCTACAAACTTCTGCAGATCGAAAAAAGAGGTCTTGAGTTGTTTTTATGGTGATTTTGTGGATACTTGTATCTTATAATCTCAAACATTATGTTAGATTTCAAAGATGATGATTATGTGGTTTCATTTACAGGTGAAATCAAATTAATCAAGAGACAAGGAGGCTTCAATGGTGAAAACAGAGAAGAAGAGCTGTTTTATTATAAAGAAAGCAATAGAGTTTTACTGCAAGAAGCCAAGCCATATCTATGTCATGAACATGATCACAGGCTTCATTCTCTTGGTTGGTCTCATTGGCTACATCAAATATTGAAACCATCTGTAAAGTTTTGATCATGAGAGAAGCAAAAGCGGATCGGTCAGAGCACTCTGTTTGGTTAATTTGGATATTTTCTGATTCTGCTTTCATCTATATGTAATAATGTATAGATGTTTGTGACTGAACAAGATACGAAACTTGATTGTTCTAGACCTGTACATCTTACATGTCATTATTGTTGTCTGTATGTTAGAGTTTGTAATCGCATTCTTGTAATAGACCTACTCAGTCACATAGCAATAAGATTGAGTAAGAGATTATCTTTTTTTTTTTTGTCATTCGAGTAATTGTTTATCAATATCCCACATTTAGGCTTCATTCTCTTGCTTGGTCTCATTGGCAACATCATATCTGTTTTACTTGAAATTTGATTGCGAGAGATAAAAAGCAGATCGATCAAAGCACTTTTTTTTTTTTTGGTCAACTTTACTATAGTTGGATCGTCAAAGCCCGATCCGTAGCTAAAACTCAAACTCTAAACTCCTTTCTTCCTTTTTCGTGTATCTGGGAAAACTCAAACTCAGGTGTCTGAGGATTTGTAAAGTGGTCACTACCACTGGGCCACCAGTCCTCGACATCGATCAAAGCACTTCTGTTTTAGATTTTTTTTATTTTTTTAAAAATTGATATGGTTAACAGTTTGTAAAATTTTTAATTAGAATTTGAAGTAGTGAAAAGTGAATTATAACTATATTGCAGAAAGTAATTAAAGAATTAATTAATGTCTTAGTCAGACAAGCGGCTATAACTATAACTGCCGAAAAGAATCTATGGAAATTTAAAAATTCTGAAACTTAAGTTCGAAGTTCCGACACTGTACTGTTTCGTAATGAGCCATCACTAACAAAACACGTGTCCATTCACTTTAAAATTAGATTTTGTCAACTTTTTATTGCAAAACATTTATCAACAAAATAAACTGAAATACAATATTCATTTTACCTTACGTAACAGTAATACGTAACTTCAACAAATAAAAGAATGCTAAGAAATGATAATGTGATTAATTATAAAGTTTGGAGTTAATCATCTTGAATATGGGAAAATTATTAAGCTAAAAATATATAGATATAAACATAATTTTTGCAGTGACAAAAAAACATAGATACGGTTTAGCTGTGATTAGAAGAAATACATGTGCATTTTATAATAATCTATAACACGTAGTATTTTGTCTAATTTCTAAGAAACTCCCGAAAATATTTTATTTGTAAAAGTGCCATTATGACAGAGACCAAAAAGAGTTTTCTTTAAGAGTTTTATTACCGGATATAATTCATACTCCATATACACAAGGTCTTGGCAAATCACATACTATAATAGTGAAGTTTATAAATAGTTTTATTAACATTTTTTTCTCCATAGATGATTGTTGGGCTATTGTTTTGTCAAGGGCATATAATGCCTTGATGGGTGTATATATATATTTTCATTTAAAGCAGAAATACATATGACAAAAACAAAAGAAAATCCAGAATTACAACTCCTCTCACTACTAACGGACACCAAAAAAGCAATTACAACTCCAGACTCAAAGCAATTGGTTTGGATTAGGTTTTTCGGATACATAGATTTATGACACATTCTGGTATTATGTCGCGTTTTAATATTTTTAATATAAAAACTAAAAATTAATAGGAAAATTAATAGGAAAACTCTAAAAAGCTAAACTTAGGTTTTTGATTTGGTTCCACTCGGGTTCAATTCAAGTTTTTGGGTACATAGATTTATGATTTATTTGAGTATTTTATTGGGTTCGATTCCTCTAACTCGGATTGATTTCGGTTTGGATTTTCGGCCCCTAAAATATTTTGAAAAAATAAGATTCCAAAATATCACTATGGGTCCAACAAGCTAAATAAAAAAAAAAAAAAACAATCTAAATAACTAAATGAAACGAAGGTGCATATGATCTAATTAATAATTAGTACCCGAGTTTTAGACCGCTGATAACAAGAAGAATAAGACTCATGGAAGCAGTAAACGACACCGTACTGCTAATAACCATTCCAAGATAGAGTCGACGCTTCGAACTTTCGTGCTCCAATACTGAAGTTCCAGCTTTTGCTTTACAGTCTTCATTTGAAACTAATCGTTTGTTGATCACAAGATTAGACAACTTTGTTATTTGAAAATTTTATCATTGAGTCAACGATAACGACAGTAGGGATGAAGGTCGTCGTTATAAATCAGAGTTCTAGGTTTTTAGGTTTAGAATTTGACTTTCCATATTTTTGTTTTCTTCTTTCAAGTCTTAACTCGGGGAAGACACAGGTTGTATTCAAGGGAGATGGTGCCACTCATGCTTTTCCTAAATTCCATGCAATTTTTTTGGTATTCTCCCCCTTAATAATGCTTCCATTGAAATTTGTACCTTTGCTCCTATCCTTGTGGATTAAGTGGTGCTTTAGTTAAGTTAATTTTGAGATTTTGTTTTTATTTATCTATGTTATTATCATTAATTTGATGATTGCCAAACTTGTCTTTTTGAGTCTCAACTTATGAATGCTAAATTAGAAAGCTGAGCCAAGGCTTATTCCTTTTGGTTTTTGTTTTCTAAATAATTTTTAAAATGAAAATGTAAAAATGTCTAAGATGAAGAAATTGATCTTTAAATTTTTTGTCACATATAAATTCAGCTTATTTTCCATAAATCAACCCTGCTTCAATATTATTATGAGTATATAAACGATTTAGTCAAACATGGCTATACTTAATGGGCTTTAGGCATAAGTATAATAAACATCTCTGTTGTGTCATTATCATCATCGCTGATGGGTCTGTTGTTGAGCCAACGAAAAGGGCCCATCTTAATTTAGCGAATAATCTGTTATCTTTATCTCTATTAATTATTTAGAATGGGCCATGAAGACTTCGACATTTTATTGGGTAGTAAACAGATTGGTTTTAGGTGCTTACAGATTTTTAGATAAGTTAGTGGACTCTATCCTTCTAGTAAAAATTATGTGTATAATTTCATCCCAATATCCTTTAGATTTGGGTATAGTTTTATCAAAGTTCGATATCTTAGGTTTTATAAGCTCATGTATGTGTTCCACTGCCTTCAAAGCGACATAATCCGGAGTAATTTCGATTTCTTACAAATTCGAAATTGTATCTCCATCTTCTATCCAAAATTCTCAAAGTGTCAAAGTCTAATCCACCTGCTTATATTAATCGGTTTTTTTTATGAAACTCCAAATTTATTGTATGATCAAATTATCAAAACAAAGAAAAATGTTCAGGCATTTTTTAGCGTAATACATTATAGATTGGGATAGTTAATGAACAGGATAAAATTTTATCCAATAATTAGGTGACAGTTTAATCTCGAAATTAAACAGTTGGTAAAGTCTATTGTAACCCCGAATTTTAACTGTTAAAACACGTGGCAGTTTATTAACGTCTGATACGAGATTTTATAAGAGTTTAGAAAATCAATTAAAGCTTTTGTGTCGGATGATTTAGAGCCGTAACGGTAGCAACTGTTTGGTGATTGCGTCCTCACTTTCTGTACTTGCAATAAGTACTAATTTTGTCTTTATTTTGTTAATAATGGAGTGTAATTTTATCTATATTATCTTATGTTGTTTAATTATGGGTTTTCTTTAATAGAAAAACTCAATATTTCTTGTGCTCTTTTTTTGGTAAATTTTTCAAAAAAAAACATCGTAAATGTTTTTCCAATAAAATGTATTTATCATTAGAAAAAATACTTACTAAATTGAAATCAGGATACAAAAGAGAATTCCAATGTTGAAGACAATTAACAATGATGTCTCAGAAGTCCCTTCGTGGACATCCGATAATAAAAAGAATTGATGTCTCAGAAAAGAAAAAAGAGAGTTAAAGATTAATAATAAAAATAGTAATTATCAAGGGAATATTTATGTCACCAAATATAATTATTAGCTCCATATATAGCAGCTTTGAACTTTCTTGGTACTTTCTTAAAGTGGTAAATATATGAAAAGCTATTTTTCAGAAAAAGTCCGGTTTTCAAGAAAGAAAAAATGATGTGCTTTTCAAACACACATTAACTTGTTAAAAATGTGGATATACATATATCCACATTATTAGTCCCTCAAAAATGTTAATAACTTATCAGTACATCAACTTGTTTTAACAAAACAATTACACACTTGAAATCAGTTACAAAAAAAATTACACTCTTTTAACAATATCAATTCTCTTTTTACATAAAATAACTTAACATTATTTATTTAAAATACAACACATTTTTAATAATAGCGACAAAATTATTAATAACTTATCAATACATTATCAATTTTTAGTTTAAGTGTATATATGATTTTATTATTAACATGACTGAAAAACATTTGTTTATTAATACTTATATGATTAATATATTACAATTTATTTTCTGCAATGTTTATCTTGCATGATATGTTTTTATGTATGTCACAGGTAAAACTTTACTATTTAAATCTGCTTTTTATGCATTTCATAGTACGATGTTACTATTTCTCCATGGTTTCTACACACCTTTTCTTTCTTAATTTCAATCAGGAAAAGTTAGTGATGTAATGAATTGTATATCAAATTACCGCATTTGTAGATGAAGAAAAATTACTAAAATAAGGATTTGATTTAATAATATTGACTCGCAAGATAAAGGTTCATATTATAATCACAACTGTCTGTATCTTGAATAAACATATAACCGACTTTGAGTCAATCAGCCAAAGTTTAGACACTAACATCTATACATTATTCGAACATTTAGAAGAAGGCATAATTTAATAAGATCCAAACTAACAAACAGAATTCTCTGACTGATCTACTTTTGCTTCTCTCATGATTAAAACTTCAAGGGTGGTTTCAAGGTTTGATGTAGCCAATAAAACCCACCAAGAGTAGGAAACCTATGTTCATGTTCCTGAGATAGAAATGTTTATTGTAGATTCTATGATCAAGGGTGCTTCTTGTAGTAAAACTCTATTGCTTTCTTTATAATAAAACAGCTATTCTTGTATGTTTTCACCATTGATGTCTCATTCTCTCTTGATCTAGCTCGTCTCGCCTGTAAATGAAATTTACACAATCATCATCATAATGTTTGAGATTATAAAATTACAAGTATCTACAAAATCTGTATCAAAATTGAAGTTTGTAAATTTAATTGTTAAAAATAAAGTATATTTCATTACCAAGTGGAAGATTATTGTTGTTTAAAAAGACTAGCTAAGAAAATATATGTTTCTAGTAGAAAAAGGAAGACACAATGTGATTGTATTATATTTAGGAAAACAAGTAATAAGTAGATGTTGTTGTGAAAAAAATATTATATAATTGTATTTATGTATATATCACATATTTAATTGGTAAAAGAGAGAAATTATTTTAAAGAAGAAGAGTGGACTTGAGATTGGGGGGACAAAAGTAAATTTTCTTCCATTATCAGTCAAACTTCTCACATTAGTTTCTCACATATATATAGAGATTAGGAACACCAAATGAAGACACATAAATAACTAGTTAGATCTTGTTTGTTTGTTTGTTGATCATTCGACAATTGCGATAAAAAATTGTTTGTTTTGTGATTGTTGGATCAGTGACCAATTGCAACGATCAGTCGTTAACAACCAAAGAATCAAATTTTTAGTTAATATTTTATTCAGTGATTTATGACGACAAAAAAAAAGCAAAAAAAAATTAAATAAAGCAAAAAATAAAAAAATAAAAAAAAACATTATAACTAATAGTTGAAACAAACAAAAAACCAAATTTTCAATTGTAGTCGCTGATGAGCATAAACAAACATAACCTTAGTCATCATTAATATCCAATATGATGACATATAAGTCATTAGTCATCATTAACTATCTTCTATGATGACACATCAATGATAAATAATTACCAGCAACCGATGTTTCCAATATTGTTGTTCCATCATAATAAAACAGGTCCCCCCATTTTAAAGAAAAATTGAAGAACTCATTTGCATGAAATATTTACGATGAATACCCAAAAAATGAAAATATCAATCTCTATAATATATAAAAAGTATTACTAAACGTGAATATATTTTAAACTTACCTTCAGTTCAACTACCAATTTACTCAGACATTTATGATGTTCTATCATTATAAAACATTGATCTCCCCAGTTTTCCCCTCTATAGTCCTGGAGTTCCCAAAACTCTTTTTCATCCTTCATACATCTGCCAATACACATTTGTTAGAAATATTTCAAATACATATAAATAAAAAATTTAAACTAGTGAATAATGTTATATAATTTTTATATTATGGATCAACAAATTTGTTTAGGTGTCCTGAATTGCTCAGAAATTCATCAAATTATGTTTTATATTTAACACAATATAATATAAAAGCACATTTTAGGCAGTAAAATAAGAATTGCAGTTTTGACATAACACAAAGTATTATTTAAAAAAAACCGAAATCATGTTTTTGGCTGGCATAAGTTTAAAATTTACATTTTTGACAGAAAGAAATGTGAAATCCACATATTTGATAGATAAAAGAAGAACAATTATGTTTTTAGCGGAAAATAATGAAGTCGTATTTCAGGCATAATAATAATGGAATAGTAAATATGGGGGAAAATGTATAGTGACATTATTAGTAGGCACATAAAAACTAAAGGTTTTGCATAAAAATTCAACATCGTGTTTTGGGGAAAAAAACATGGAATAGTGGAATTATGTTATTGGTGAATATATAACGGACTGATAACATAACAATCTGAAAAAGATTTTAAAAAGGGATTATTTACTTACTTTTTTCAGAGTAATCTTTAAATTTTTATCTTCTAAGATGTACCTTCCTGCACAAAAATACAGGTTTAAATCAATAAAAATATATTGCAAACAAATATTTAACCAATTTTAAGAAGATGATAACGCTTACAATTTCATTTGTCAAAAAAAAAAAAAAAGAATGCTTACAATTTCAGCTTTGAACCTTGGTTTCACTTTACATGAGTCGATGTTGATTTCATCATCACCAATCATAGCTAAGTTAAACAAAATTTGATTTGCATTGTCGATGTAAATATAACTAAAACTATAGGAAAAAAAAAAGCAATAAAAACAAAAAGTCACAATTTATCAAAAATTACAAATTAAGAAAGAAATCATACCTTAGAGTGACATATTTATGATCAAGAAGGTAAACGCATTATTAAGTTCTCCACGTGAAGAGAGAATAATAATGAAAAATCATAAAATCAGTAGTAAAATAAAAAGTATTTTGGAATTATTTACATGTTACTTTGACGCATAACATAAATTGTGTTTTCACGTAATTTTTTCCATAGGAACTTAGGAAAAAAACAAAACTAAAATAGAGTGAAAATAAAATAAAAAGAAACCAATTTGTTCACAAAAACAATGTCTGTCAAAAGTGTTAACGACTGCGTAGAGAAGAAATTCGAAGAGAAAAAGAAGTTGGAGATATTTGATTGATTGAAAGTTTCCATGTCTAATATTATATATAAAATTTATATATAACAAAAATTGAAAACTCGATTCAACGAGTTCAATCGGTCTCACCAACAGCTCAATAACATCACTGAGTTGGTGATTATATATATTAAATAATACTCTTTCTTTACCATATATGACTTTTTCTCCATTGATGTATCTTGTTTTTACCTGTGAATTAACCATGATCTTTATTAGAAATTATAAGATAACAAGTATCCATATTCCACATGATCAACATAAGATTGAACAACTCAAAACCTCTTGTGTCGTTGTCTTTGTACTAATTGAAGCTTCTCCATAAGTTCGTAGATCATTGCAAGATTTTTTTATTTGTCAATAGATCTAATCTTCACCAGTCTGAAGAAAGTGTCTATTTCTAATTACGAATGTAGTAATTAATACTACCACTTTATACCAATAAGACTAGTATATGTAGTACTTAACTCTTGATAAACTCTTATCTATTCTTACTCTAAGAATGAGATTACAAACTCTAAAATACACATAACAGAAAACACTTGTAAGATATACAAGTCTAAAACAATCAAGTTTCGTCTCTTGTTCAGACACAAACATCTCTACATTATTCGAACTCTGACCGATCTAATTTTGCTTCTCTCATGATCAAAACTTCACTGTTGGTTTCAAGGTTTGATGTAGCCAATAAATGTCACCAAGAGAATGAAACCTATGATCATGTTCCTGAGATAGAAATGTTGTGGCTTCTTGCAGTAAATTTCTATTGCTTTCTTCATAATAAAACAGCCCTTCTTCTTCTCTGTTTTCACCATTGATGTCTCCTTGTCTCTTGTTTTACCTCGTCTCGCCTGTAAATGAAATTCACATAATCATCATCTTACAAATCCAACATAATGTTTGAGAATATAAAATACAAGTATTTACAAAATCAGCACAAGAAGAACTCAATACCTTTTTATTCGATTTTATTTTATCTCCTTTCACCTGTTAAATGAAATTCACATAATAATCATCTTTGAATTTTCAACATAATGTTTGAGATTATAAGATACATGTATCCACAAAATCAGATCAAGTCAATCCTCTTTTTTCGATTCGAGGTTGGGCTGTGTGAGTTGCCATTCCCGGATCTTTTGACTGACTGATAAATATGGAGAAATTTGTAGATCTTTCCAAGAATCAGTGCTTGAGCAACGTGTTAAGTGCTTATCTGAACTATCAACACTATCATGTGGACTTGATGTTCCTTGATAACTCTGTCATGTTAAACAATGGAAAGCTGAGAGTAGAGATCATTAGTCCATGGAAGTATTGATAAAGAAATATGAGTATTGTGCTCACCATAACAGCTATTGACTCAGCACCACAATCACTATCACTGCTACAATCAACAATGATCCCTGACAAAGCCTTCTTTGGCATGTAAACATTGTGATTCTCTTGCAAAATTACTTGATCAGGTATCACATCTTCAAAATTCCCTCCATTATAACTCAACAAGTCGTCAAAGTAATCATCACCATAATGTGTTTTGTTGCAGCAGGTTAGGATTGTTGCTGTTAAAATATGTGTTTGGAGCAACTGCATCAAGTGGAGAAAGATCATCTTGTTCGTCCTCTCGCATTTCTAGATCATCCAGAGACAAACCTTCTAGAACTGGCTGCTCAATCTGAACCTGTAAAACAAGAGACGATGAGTAAAGAAACAGGTCAAAGTGATATTAAAACTTCGCAGAAACTGAACTCACCTCAGGTGTTTGTTGCTGCAGGTTACGGTTGATTGCACTCAGAGGACGAAAGTTCTCTTGTACGTTCAATGGAATAAAATCATTCAGATACAAACCATCTTCAACTGGATGGTCTACCTGAACCTGTAAAGAAACCAGTCAGATTGATACAAATGATCGATACGAATGGATATTGAAACTTTGCAGAAACTGGTTTTACCTCAGAAACATTGTTCATTGCTCTGACAGTATTCGAATGAGAGACCACTGAGCCATTGCCACCAAATGAAATGTCTCCGTGGTCACCCTTATACTTGACTTGACAGAGAACATAAGTCGCGTGAAAAAAGTTGAATTCCAACAAAACAACTCATATCACAAAAACACTGAAACTCTTCACAACCACACCAACAACAGAACCTCAAATTCAGCTTTAGAAGTAGCATCAGGATTCTGAAAGAGAGAAAAACTTACAAGGCAAAGACTTGGGTTCGTAGCTACAGATATGATCTCGTTAATTGCATCTTTAACAAGCCATGTTTTGCCAAGATTCTTGTTCCTTAAGTAATCGTTGATCAATTCCTCTCCCGTCGGAGAAAATCTATAACCTATCAAATCTTTCGCCATTGTTCTTCACAGATCAAATAAAACAAAACTCTCCAAATCTCAACTCAATTTTTTAGTGTTTGACTTAATATCTCTCTCAATAAGAAACGAGAGGCTGTTTCTCTACTATTTATGCAACTTTTTTTTTGAAAAATAACAATAAAATGTTTAAAATAAATAATCAATTAAATTTTGAGACTTTCTTAGGAAGTATTCAAGAATGATGTAGATAAACCGCGTCTAATTCTCTTAAGGTGTCAAGAATAAAGATAAGATTACCGAAAATTTATAGTTTTTTTTTTTTTTTTCTCTAAACAGTTTGCAAATGGAGGCACAAAAACTATTTTTATTGTGAAATAACACGTGGCAGTATAAGAATGAGAGCTTCGAAAACAAGTTATTATATGTTTCGAAGCATCTTTACTCAGAAACTCGAGCCACCAATGTACTGACGTAATCATCAAACAGTAATCATTACGTCATCACTTTCTGTACTTGAACTAGTTTTGTCTTTATTTATTTTTTTTTTTTGTCGACAGTTTTGTCTTTATTTTGTTTGTTACTTTTGTCTATATGGGTTCAATTATAGGCTCTTTTACAGAAAAACATAACAAAGTTTTTACGAACGAAATGTATTTATTATTAAAAACATTCTTACTAAATTGGAATCTATAGACAAAAGGAGAGCTAATAATTACTTGAATTTGAATTTTTTTTTGGGTCATTGTAGTCAGTGTAATGGCATTAGACCTCATTCAGAAAGATAATATCTCAACATTATTGGTAAGCTCTTATTAAGAGCTCTAAGTAATATNTAAGAGCTCTAAGTAATATAAAATGATTAAATTTAGAAAAAAGTAGAGTTAAGAGATGTATTTTTGTTTTGAGTTTGTAAGTGTGATTAATAGTAGGTTCTTAAGGTGGATTTCTTAGGGAAAAAAATTAAAATATTTTTTAGATAACTTAATTATTATTGAAAATTAAAA
>OVAX01004259.1:0-14182 GCA_900406405.1 Lepidium africanum | reverse complement strand
ACAATATTTTAGGAAGAAGAAGATACAAGAAAGAGAAGAAGGATTACTATAATTATATTCTTAGTTTTTTTATGAACTTTTATGTTTGTTAAATTACGGTTATGAATTGGAGGATGATATCTAGAGAGTGAAGCTCTAAAGATTCATCTATGGTGTGTAATAAAATTCGTGGATAAAAAGATGAGATAATTACTTAAAGAGTTAGTTTGTGAAAATTGTGTAATTACTTAAAGAGTTTGTGCAATTTTTCATTTTTGAAGTAGAAAAGTAAAATTACTGTTTTACCTTTAATTGTTAATATTAAAATATTTTTTTTAAAAAATATTTAAAAAAAACCTAAAATTTTGCCGTTTCAGGTTTGATAAATTGTATTTTCATAGATTTTAATGGTTGTTTGGTAGACTTTAATGGTTATTTGGTAGAAGGTTGTTTGGTAAACTTTAATAGTTGTTTGGTAGACTTTAACTGATAGTTTATCAAGCTAAGAAATTTATCGCTAATCGTTATTTCCATGTCTACCATGCTGAGTTTGCAAACTTTCACTAAGTTTTACCATGAAGTTCTTCAATGTATGTCACACTTAAACTAGTAGTCTACCATGCTTAGAAATTTCATTAAATCGATATATTTATGTCCATCATGATAGGTTTGTTGACTTTCATTAAGTCTACCATGAAGATCTTCAACATCCACCTCACTTCAGCTGATAGTCTATCAGAGGTAGGAATTTATTCTCAACCTATCTTCAACAACTCCACTTCAACAAAATGTCTATCAACCTTAGGAATTTATTCTCAATCGATACTTCCATGTCTACCATGAAGGTCTTCAAAGTTTATCCACTCAAAGTCTACTAGACTTCAAAATTTAATTCTCAAATCGATACTTTTAAGTCTACCATGAAGGGTTTATTCCCTATACCTAAGTCCATAATCGATGCCTTAAAGTCTACTATGCGTGGTCAATTATGCTACACAAATTCTATTATGAAGGACTTCAAAGTCTACTACACATCGACAGAAAGTTTATTATGCCTGGGAATAACATCCAAAATCGATGCCTTAAAGTCTACTATGCGTGGTCTATTACGTACACAAAGTCTATTATGAAGGAC
Source organism: Lepidium africanum (assembly GCA_900406405.1). Lineage (NCBI taxonomy): Eukaryota > Viridiplantae > Streptophyta > Magnoliopsida > Brassicales > Brassicaceae > Lepidium > Lepidium africanum. Next base: position 13,068 of record OVAX01004259.1, on the reverse strand, counting down.
TTCAAAGTCTACTACACATCAACAAAAAGTCTATTATGCCTGGGAATTACATCCAAAATCGATGCCTTAAAGTCTACTATGCGTGGTCTATTACCCTACACAAAGTCTATTATGAAGGACTTTAAAGTCTACTACACATAAACAGAAAGTCTATTACGCCTGGGAATTACATCGAAAGTCGATGCGTTAAAGTCTACTATGCGTGATCTATTACCCTACACAAAATCTATTATGAAGGACTTCAAAGTCTACTACACATAAACAGAAAGTCTATTACACTTGGGAATTACAGCGAAAAAATTGATGCGTTAAAGTCTACTATGCGTGATCTATTAACCTACACAAAATCTATTATGAAGGACATCAAAGTCTATTACACATAAACAGAAAGTCTATTATTCCTCGAAATTTCATCCAAAATCGATGCCTTAAAGTCCTATGCGTGGTCCATTACCCTTCACAAAATCTATTATGAAGAACTTCAAAATCTACTATACATAAATCGAAAGTCTATTGCGCCTTGAGAATTTCATCCAAAAAGCGATACCTTAAAGTATACTATGTGTGGTCTATTAACCTACACAGTCTATTATGAAGTATTTCAAAGTCTATTAAACATCAATGAATAGTCTATTATGCCTGGGAAATGTATCCAAATTTGATGTCTCAAAGTCTACTATGCGTGGTAGATTACCATACACAAAGTCTATTATGAAGGATTTCAAAGACTACTACACATATACAAAAAGTCTATTATGCCAGGGAAGTACATCCAAAAATCGATGCGTTAAAGTCTACTACGCGTGGTCTAGTAACCTACACAAAGTCTATTATGAAGGACTTCAAAGTCTATTACACATCAAGACAAAGTCTATTATGCCTGGGAATTACATCCAAAAATCGATGCGTTAAAGTCTACTATGCGTTGTTTATTACATCCACAAAATCTATTATGAAGGTCTTTAAAGTCTGCTAAACGTAAACACAAAGTCTATTACGCGTAGATATTACGTCATAACGACACTAATTTAAAGTCTACTATGCGTGGTAGACTATATATATATATATAGTCTACCAAACTACACTTGATTTAGTTTGATAGACTTTGCAACCACAGATCTGCTGATGTGACAGTTTTCATTAATGGCATTTTCGTAATAACTTTTTTTTTCAAAGACCAAAAGGGTATAATTGTATTTTAAAAAAATAGAGACAAGTTGAATAATTCTAATATAATATGAACTCTTTAAGTAATACCATATATTTCACAAACTCTTTAAGTAAATCACCCATATTTTAATCACACAACGAACACGACATTCGAAGAAGGATATATGCAATGTCACTCTCTCTTAAACAGAATTTGCTGAACTTTTCTTATTCTAATGGCTTACATGCTCCCAAATCCAAATCTGAGCTATTAGTGGAGCATGTAAGCCATTAGATTAAGAAAAGTTCAGCATAAAAATTCTTCAAAAGAAAAGAGGGAAAAGGTCATAATGAGATCAACCTTATAATTTTTTGCCGAATTTAATACAAAATTTTTTTCTCATAAAAAAAGGGTAAAAAATAGTATACAAAGTTTTCGTTGATTTTACCAATTTAGAATTACCATTAGTCAAAGTCAACGGAACCATAATTTTGGTTTACCTTTACTAATTTGAATTAATCTTATTATATAAAGAAGGGTTTTCAAAGTTAGTAGTTAACAGGATTCTTCCACGTGTCAAATCTAACAATCCAAAAATTTTCCAGATTTATTTCAAACAATTAAAAATAAAAAGAGAAGATAATCCTAACTATATCACAAAATATTTATATGTATTTGAAATCATATTACATGAAGGAATCAAATCCAAACATAAAAAGGAGTCCTATTATATGAATGAATCAAATCCTAACATAAAAATGAATAATAAATAAGAACCGGGAATAAGATCTCATTCCTAATCTAAAAGGAATTGTGAATATTAATCTCTATACATACATAAACACATAGAAATTTTTTTTAGCTCTTTCCTACTTTTCTGGTTTTCTCCTACTTAATCTTTTTCTTTCGTTTACATCCAACACAATCAAGGCAAACAAGCAAAACAAGTAAATATTTAAAATTAAACATATCATAATTTTCTTTTACTATTACTAATATGATATTTTATCAATATATATATAGCTTATTATATAAAGTAAGATTTCTCAAAGTTAATAATTAACATGATTCTTCCACGTGTCAGATCCAACGATCATAAAAAATTTGGTAATATATTTTAAGAAATAAAAAAGATAATTATATTTATATTACAAAATATTTATCTTTATTTGAAATACTATTACATAAAGGAACCGAATCCTAACATAAAAAAGATCCTATTATATAAATTAGGGTTTCAAAAGTTGGTAATTAATGGATTCTTCCACGTGTCAAATTCAACCATCCAAAATTTTGCAGTATCCTAATATACAAAGTTGAGTTTCAAAAGTTAGTATTTAACGGGTTCTTCTACTTATCGAATATTATAACCTACTATATTAAGTTGGATTTCCGAAACTAATATTTAACACGATTTTCACGCGACAAATCTTATTAATAATTTGGATCTCAAAATTAGGAAACCAACAAACGTATAAATTTTCAAGAAATTATTCGAAATTTTATATTAAGCTTTATTTAATAAAAACAAACTCGTGCATTGCACAGGACCTTATCTAGTTTATTATATTTTTTACTCCAAAATTAACAAAACACTCTATTTTACCCAAACCAAACTGGAAATCGCTAAAAATATTTCCCCAATCTCACTCTCTCAATTTCTAACACTCCAATTTGGTCAACGATTGCATGTAATCTATTAATGACAAAAATGAGCCATACCTCTATCTTAACGTAATAGATCATCATATTAATTTGGTCATTAATTTCTGAAAGAAAAAAAAACACATTTTCGACAATAGTTTGCTAAATAGCTAGCTCTTACTGGTCATCATATTGCTTTTCCTCATGAATAAAAAGGTTTATTTCAGAGAGAAGAAAAGAAGCACAACAAAACGGAGCACATGCAGACTATGAGAGGATAAGGATTAGTATAAACAAATATTCTGAATTGTTTTTTTTTATAAAGATATCCGCAATTGTTTTATGAACTTTTATGTTTCTTATGCGAGTTCGTTAAATTACGTTTATGAATTGGAGGATGAAATCGAGAGTGTGAAGTTCTGGAGTTTCATCTATGGTGTTGTATACAGTTATTTTTCTGATCAAAACCCGGCCCCTTCACTTTCAATACATATATTGGTGCTGACAAAAGAAAATATGAAAAATCACGAGATATTATTATTGTGCAAGTACCTTTGATCAAGTGATTGAGTACCACTTTTATTATTTTTCCCATCTAAATTTGATTTTAGGTAGTCAAGTTTGTCCCACTAGATATTGATCTTATAATCTCAGGGTACCAACAAGGTTTTAGGTATTGCGTTGGACATAGATGAGATGAATGAATTACATATACATCAGAGTGCCTTCGAAAAGATGCCTAATCTGCTTTTTCTAAAAATTTACACTTGTACCAAAAGAGGTTGAAAACTAAATGGAATAAGGAGTGGCACTTACCACAAAAACTTATATTGTTAAGGTTTAACAAATACCCAAGAAGATGTACGCCTTCTACTTGTCCAGAAAATCTCGTTTTGCTCAATATGCGGGAGAGCAAACTCGAGAGGCTCTGGGAAGGAGCTCAAGTAAGTATTAATCTAAAATTTTCATTTATATTTGTGTAGATAAAAAGTGCTCGTTTACTTGTTGTATGACATTCTTTAATTTCAACTAATGTTTATACCTTATATATACCTCAGAAGCTTAGAGGGTTCAATCGTCTCTTGTTCGCTATGGATGTTTTAGACTCATCAACAAGATCTATCCTATGCATACAAAAATCAGGAGGGATTCCAGTAATATCATCTAGTGAATAACCTATGCTCTACGATACTTGCGAAGTTCGCATAAAAGTAAGGTAGTTTCAACATTATTCAACTTAGCATTAATAATCATTGGGTAAGTTGAGTTTTGCCCTAGAAACGCGTACCTTAGCGCTGCTGGAAATGTTTTGAGTTTGATATTTGGAGCTTTGAGACTCCATGGGTTGTCCAAAGGTGCAGAAATCGATACTTTAGGTGTATCCAAAGCAATATAAGCGACCATCTACTCTATTCACTTGCTTGAATCCAGCATCTTAGCATACATAACCTCTTGCTTCTTCACTGATAAATCAGAATTATGTTTCAACCTTGGAGAGAACTATGTCTAGATGATCATCAGAAAGGATTTCATCGGTGCCTTTATTTGCGAATACCTCTGAATCATCGACCATAAAAGCCATCCCATTTAACATAGGCTTCTTCACCATCTTATCCATCTCAAAACGCATAACCATATCACCCTAATGAAGATCAATCCTCTTGTTTTTCACATCGTTCATTACTCCCACTGTTCTTAGAAAAGGTCTGCCCAAAATCAAGGTATACTTAGGTTCCTCATCTAGTTTAAAAACTACAAAATCGGCTCGCACATGGGCATTCCATATCTTGACGTGCAAATCTTCTACGATTCCTACCAGGAGTTTCACTGAACGATCTACGAAAATCAATGATATACTAGTTATGAAGCCTAGACTAAATATTCCTAGCATGGTGCAGTCTTACATTTCAGACCAGCAAGCAAGCAGCAGACAACATTAACTCAGGGCAGTGAATTTAGCACAAAAATCAGCAGGCTTGCAAGGCGTAATCATCACAATCCCCAATGCATGATTAGACTCGGTTCTATATGAATGCTAACTACATGACACTCTTTTTTTGTATTTTTGACAAATTTTTCAATTTATTTGGTTTTTATATGCCATACGTGCAATGCAATGAACAAATGATATGGATGCATGAAAATCGAAAATAAGAGCAAAGAAAACATGATCAAATGATATCTAGAATCTTCCCCCAGACTTAAATCACACAGTCCCTTTTGTAGATAAAAGAATAAAAAAGGACCCTAGACAAGCAAGCAGAATAAAAACATGCGGACATATATACAACAAGAGTTTAAAGTTGGTACCTCAAGGAAAAATGGACCATCCGAAGGGATCCACATCCATGTCATCAGCATCCTGATTTTGTTGTTCAGTAGGAATGTTGTAATGAAGTGACATTGAGCACATTGGATCCAAGAAGTTGTATTCATGCTGTTGCTGAAACTATTGAGAGCTCGAACCGTAACGATCGAACACGCTGGACTCAGGTGGCTGCATGTAATGGTGGGAGCTCGATCCATACTGATCAAATGCGGAAGATAAAGACAAAGAAAATTTTCAAAAGCATAACTAAAAATATGTACAAGGATACTCATGGGATTGCCTCCCAAGTGCGCTTGTTTAAAGTCACTAAGCTTGACTTTCACACCCAATCAGTGGCTAGTTGGTTTATCGAGAGAAACTGTGGTTCTTCGGGAATAGTCTCATCAGGTCGGTATAACTTAACCCTTTGCCCATTCACAGTGAAATCGTTGCCATCTTTGTTGATCAAGGTGATAGCTCCATAGGGTAAGACTTCTTTAACTCGGAATGGACCAGACCATCTTGACTTCAGCTTTCCAGGAAACAATTTGAGCCTCGAAAGGCTTTAGTCCTTTCTTTGGATCATCTTGGGTGCAATCCTCTTATCATGGAAGGCTTTAGTCCTTTCCTTGTACAGTTTTGAGCTCTCATAAGCCTCAATTCTGTCTTCCTCTAACTGATGCAGATTCATGAGCCTTTTTTCCTACGCATTTTTGAGATCGAAATTTATAAACCTCATAGCCCATAGTGCCTTGTACTCTATCTCAACCGCCAGATGGCAGGATTTTCCATACAGTAGCTAGAATGGTGTTCTTCCAATTGGAGTCTTGAAAGCTGTCATGTACGCCCACAATGTATCGTCCAATTTTGCTGCCCAATCACGCTTAGACACCCCAACAACTCGAGCTAGAATAGCCTTGATCTGCTTATTTGACACCTCAACCTGACCACTGGTTTGTGGGTGATAAGGTGTAGCTACCTTATGCTTAACTGATATTCATGCATTTTACCCATTTCAGCTTCATAGTTTGCATATGTTTGCATTCATTCACGTTCCATACTATGCATTTTAGAGTCCCATTATGATCATTCTTGCATTTGCATCTCAGGTACAATGGGCATTTTGGAGCACAACAAGCTTGAAAATTGCGAGTTAAGCGTGAGATAAAAGAGTTGGAGCTTAAACCTCAAAACTGAAGATTTTATAAGCCAAGTTGCCAGAGCTCGCCTACCACACTCGACATGCATTGGCGAGTTGGACATTTATACTTAGCCAGAAATACTCGCCATGCACAGGCGAGTATAAGCCATTTGGAGCATTTGCTGAAGCTGAAACAGAGCTCGCCTGTACCAACTCGCCTGGTGGCCCTCAAAACTGAGATTTTCATCTCAAACTAAAGCTGGACCATCTGAACTCGACCTCTGTACTCGCTAGTCACCCCTGAAGCGAAATGGACCGACTTCATTTATTTTGACCGACTTTACTTTTTGTTGACTCGGATTAGGGCTTCCGTATGGTTGGCCCTATAAATACCCTTTTAAAAACGCAGATTTCAAAGTTTAACCTAGTTTTTGCCTCTTTTAATTAAATCTAGAAATTTTCTCTGCCTCCTTCATACTGTTCTTGTTGTTCTTAATAAAGTTCATGATTATGCTTGAATCTTGTTTTTAGGTTGGTTAGATTTCGTTCTGTCTTTACTTTGTGGTTTTCATTATGATTTATGTTCTTAAGCTAGTTGCTGCTTCACTATCTATGGGTAGTGAGTAGTTTTTTTAGGGTTTTGTGAGGAGTTGAAATAGATCTAGGTTGTTTTCTGGGTTTGTGATGTTTATGCTTGAATATTGCCATAGGTTCCGCTAGACTGAATGTTCTTCATGCCTATTTTGACTTGATCACTCAGAATTTGATACGTAGGCTATCTCACCCAAAAAGTGTTCGATGATATGCTTGGCTTAGGTTCAATCTAGGATTGATTCATTATGTCCCAAGAGATTAGATGTTCAGAGAGTCAGTTGGTCATTTAGGATAGACGCGTTAGTGCCAGTTCGAGCGTGTGATCACCAAGAGATTGGGTTAGGTTGCGTCTGAACTGAGATTTCATGACCACGAGAGTAGCTTGTTTACCTTAGTATCTTGATTCGTTGCTTGCTTGTTTACGTTGTTAGATGAAATCATAACCCAGATTTCAATTTAGTTCATTGACTTCACTCTCCTCACAAGCCCATCTCTCTCTTATTATTTGCACTCGCCAGTCACTTCGCTTAGCTTGCTTGTCCTGTTTCTGCATTTTTACTTAGTTTTTTTTTTTCAAGTTAGATGTTTTTTTGCCATGCTTGTTTTCTGCTAGCCAGTTGCATGTCATGCTTGTTTTTCTTGCTTGCTTAGTTTTTGCATTTTTAAGTTGATTATGACATAATCACTTCCATTCACTATTTTGACTGAATTGGCTTGAACTAGATAGTTATCCTTACCCTGAATGTTAGCAGCTCACTTAGGTTCGACAACCTTATATACTATAAGGATTTGATAACCGGACTGAAAAATCTTGTTATCATTAACTCTATTCTTCCTCAAAAGGTTTTCAAACACCTTATTGATGAAGTGCGAGCCTCCATCACTGATCACAACTCGAGGCACTCCAAACCTGGGGAAAATGATGCTCTTGAATAGCTTGATAACAACCTTAGCGTTGTTGGTTGGACATGCTACAGCTTCAACCCATTTTGAGACATAGTCCACTGCGATGAGGATGTAGCGATTCCCATGAGATTGTGGGTTGAACGGTCCCATGAAGTCGATCCCCCAGCAGTCAAATATCTCAACTTCCAGAATTGGATTCTGCGGCATCTCATTTCTTCTGCTGATATTACCCATGCTCTGACACGGGTCACACTTTGAGATGAAATCCTAGGTATCCTTGAATACAGTAGGTCACCATAACCCTAATTGCAAAATACAGTCTTGAACGTGGCAAAATGTGCACCGTAGGCTGATCTATGACAGTGCTCCATAACACACTGAACCTCTTCCTCTACTATGCACCTCCTGAATAAACCGTTTGCTCATTTCTTGTATAAGTATGGCTCATCCCAGAAGTAGTGATTGACATCTTTGAAAAACGTTTTCCTCAGATAGGCATCAAAACACTTAGGCACCTCACCGACGACCAAGTAATTAACCAAATCAGCATACCAAGGTATAGTGGATCTAGCGAGCTTCTTGCTGATTTGAAAGCAATTTTCCTCTGCCCCTAGAGTCATGAGCTGCTCTTTTGGCATTGAGTCATCAATAGGGATCGAGTTCTCAATCATCATACCTGACAGTTGATCTGCCACTCCGTTCTTTACCCCAGGTTTTCGAGGTCAAACTCTTGTAGCAGCAGTATCCATCTCAGTAATTTGGGCTTAGCGTCCTTTTTCTTCATCAGATACTTCAATGTTGTGTGGTCTGTATGAAAAATCACCTTGGATCCCACCAGATATGATATGAATTTCTCGAATGCAAACACCACAGTAAGAAGCTCCTTCTCTGGGGTTGCGTACTTGACTTGAGCATTGTCAAGTGTCGTGCTGGCGTAGTATATCACATTAAGCTTCTTATCCTTTCTCTGACCTAGGACTATTCCTACAGTAAAGTCACCTACATCAACATGATTTTGAATGGAAGAGTCTAATCTGGGGCTTGGATTATTGGAGCAGAGATCAGTGCTTCTTTGATATTCAGAAATGCTTCAAGACACTCAGGGCTAAAATTGAACTCGACCTCTTTGCATAGTAAACTCTTAAGGGGTCTTGCAATTTTGGAGAAGTCCTAAATGAACCTTCTGTAAAACCCAGCGTGACCCAGAAAGCTTCGAGTGTCTTTTACTGTCTTAGGAGGCTGCAGCTGAGTCATGACTTCAATCTTTGCCCTGTCAACCTCAATACCCTTCTCAGATATTCTGTGTCCCAACATAATCCCTTCTTGAACTATGAAGTGACATTTTTCCCAGTTGAGCACAAGGTTGGTCTCCACACACTTGCTAAGTACCCTGCACAAATTTGACAAACAAGAAGCGTAGGAAGAGTCATAGACGGAGAAATCGTCCATGAATCCTCTACTACGTTCTCGATCAGATCCGAGAAAATGGAAGTCATACAACGCTGAAATGTAGCAGGAGCATTGCATAACCCAAACAACATGCGTTTGTAAGCAAAGGTGCCATAAAGGCAGGTAAAAGTAGTTTTTTCCTGATCATCCGGGTGTATAGGGATCTGAAAGAACCCGCTATACCCGTCAAGGAAACAGTAATACTTTTTACTCGACAACCTTTCAACCATCTGATCAATAAACAGCAAAGGGATGTGGTCTTTCCGAGTGGAGAAATTCAGCCTCCTATAGTCTATACACATCCTATGCCCTGTTATGGTTCTAGTTGGGATCAATTCATCTTTACCATTTTTGACCACAGTGATACCCCCTTTCTTAGGAACACAATGCACAGGTGATACCCACTTACTATCAGAAATTGGATAGATAACATTAGCATCTAGCAACATAAGTATCTATTTTTTAATGACTTCTTTAAAGTTTGGGTTCAATCTCCTTTGGGGCTCTACACTAGAATGAGATTCATCTTCTAAGTGTATCCTATGCATGCAAAAGCTTGGGGATATGCCTCTAATATCTTTAAGGGTGTATCCTATGGCTTTTCTAAAAATTTTAAGCTCAGTCAATAGCATGCTCAATTCATCATCACTCAAGGCATCATTGACAATTACTGGATAAGTAGAATTAGAGCCTAGAAATGAGTACCTTAGCCCTACAGGAAGTAAATTCAATTCCACCTTGGGTGCCTTCAGCTTGGACCAGTCATCAGCGACTGCAGGCGTAGTGCATTCGAGTGCTTGGAGCTCTAGTCTCGAGTTCAAGCATGGCGTAGACACACTCGAGTGTCAGGTTACAGCTAAACCCTCAAAGGACGTCTCATCTAACTCTTCAATTACCACTGAACTCTACTGGCTTGTGAGAATCCAACAGCTTCCCATAGCACTCAGTTTCCATACTCAAATACCTCTCAGTGGCTGGCTTAGTCAAGGCAACTTGTAGTTGGTCTTCTGGTGCCAACTCCTCTAACAGCTCATTAGCTAAAGCGTGCATTTCCTGAATTAAGAACACCTGACCCTCAATCGTTGGCTTCTTAAGAGCATCATTGATGTTGAACTTCATTTTAATATATGGGCCAAGATTTAGCTCGATCACCCTATTCCTGACATCAATCAATGTTCCCACTGTGGCTAAGAAGGGTCTTCCAAATAGCAGAGGATCTTTAGGCTCTTCTTCGATCTCCAAAACGACAAAATCTGTTGGTATTGCAACTCCTCCCACCTTCACAGGAAGGTCTTCCAAATGCCATGAGGGATTCTCACGGACATATCAGCTAGAACCAACAAGATCATACAGGTTTTGTAATCAACAAAGTCTAACCTCTTTACAACTGAAAGTGTCATGAGGCTAATCGAGGCACCAAGATCGTAGAGACACTTGCTGAATGATAAGTGTCCAAGGGAACATGGGATTGTGAAGGTTCCAGGATCATCAAGCTTTTTCGGTACAACCTTCCTCTGGATTATAGTGATAATCTCATGCGTCAGTACCACCATACCCTCGACTTCTTGAGTCCTCTCCTTAACTGCTTCTTTCAAAAATTTCTAGTAAGGAGGCATCAGCATAAACGCATCCAATATCGGAATCTTCACCTCAATTTCTTTCATCTAATTGTCAAAGAGGGCTTTATAGTTCTCAGTCAGATCCTTCTTGAACCTTTGGGGAAATGCCAATTAGGGCTTGTAAGGTGGCAGAACAAAGGGTTTATTTTTCTCTAGGGCTACTGTAGGTGGATTAGCATCTGGAGTGCTGGGTTTGGGAGTATGTTGGTCTATCATGTCGAGCTTATCTACAGGTGTGGGTTTTTCAGCAGACTGCAGCTTAGAACCAACTCTAGATCAAATCTCTGGTTTGAGTGGCAATTCTGCAGTGGAATTTTTGGTCTAATCTTCGATAAGAGAATCCTCCCCCTCCTGAACCTTACTGTCTTCAATATCCTTAGCACTCTCCGTCCGAATCAGAAACTCACACCCACTTTTCAGAGTGATAGCGTTGGTGTGATACTCCTTTGGGTTGGTAGTTGCCCAGTTGTCTTCACAGTAGAAGACGATGCTTGCTGACTCTCCACATACTTGAGTCTTGCATTTGGAGTCTCAAACTTGCAGTTGAGATTGTTGTGAGAGGCGTCAATCTTGGAGTGTACCTCTGCAAACTTATTTGTTACTTCAGTAGCAAAGACTTTCTGTCCTTTAAGTATCTCATGGAGCAAAGACAAAACCTCTTGTGGTTGTGTAGCAGTTGCTGGAGCTTGTGCTTCATACCCAAGTGGAAGCACAAAATCTCTTGTATCTACTGAACCACGCAAGGTCCTATCGTAGTCCTCATTATATTGCATGTATGCACGTGCCATATTCTCTACTAACTCTCAACTTTCATCCACGTTCTTGTTGAGGAAATTTCCATTGCTGGCTATGTCGAAAAGCCTTCGGATGTTAGGGTGAACACCTCAGTAGAGGTTACTGAGCAGATTCTCGGTGCTGTAACCATGATGGGGGCACTGCGACTGATAAGTTTTGTACCGCTCCTAGGCTTCAGCAAAAGTTTCATAATTCTGTTGCGCAAAGCTGGAGATAGCACTCCTCAGCTTTGCAGTCCAAGAGTTCGAGAAGAACTTACTAAGAAAAGCAGTCTTGAAGTCATTCCAAGAAGTGATAGATCCTTGCGTTAAATGCTTCTCCCTAAGGCGGGCTTTGTCTCCTAGAGAAAATGGAAATAGCCTCAGTGTAAATGCATCCTCACTGACTCCATTGAGCCTTTGTAGTCCACAGATGTGCTCAAACTCGTCCAGGTGATCAAGAGGGTCTACAGAGGGTAGTCCATGAAATTGCCTGTTTTGGATCATGGAGATAAGACTGCTCTTGATCTCGAAGTTGTTGTCCAATTTTTTTTATCAACATTGGGCCAAACTGGCCGGCCAGTAGTCAAGTTCCTGCATAATATAAGCGGTGAGACTCGATCTCTGAATATTCAAGTGCGTCTGCTTCTAGTTGACTTACTACCTGTCACTAAATTAAATGCCACTTGCTTTAAACTTTAGCTTTAAGTTTATTCTTTGAAAATTACACGCTTAAATTTTTCTTTCTTTTTAATTATAGTATCACACTAGTAATTATTTTTTCTGTTCGTTTTCAGCCTTACTCTTTAAAGATATTGTTACTCTCGGATATCCCAAGTTTGGTGGAGCTTCCTTCTTCCATTCAGAATTTCATTCAACTTGAGGACTTATCCATATATAATTGCATAAATCTGGAGACTCTTCCCACGTGCATCAACTTTTGTTCTCTCACAGGCCTTTGTATCAGAGAATGCCCACGATTGAAGACTTTTCCAGATATCTCGACCAACATTGGAAAGATCTCCTTAGAAGGAACAGGAATAGAAGAGGTCCCGTNAAAACACAAAGCTTTCTACACAAGCTCTGATACCACTCTGTTGGGATATACGCACTAAATTCACACGGCGCAGCGGAAATAAAATTGCCAGAGAATATAAGCCTATCCCACTCTTGCAAGATCGTGAGGAGAATACTTAGATGTTGCAGAATTAAAATCAAATGCAAGAACACAAATGAGACACCCAATTTTTACGTGGAAAACTTTCTCGGTGTGAGAAACAAAAACCACGGGACCGTAGTCACTTTGAATCCACTATAACAATGAATACAAGTTACAACCATGATCTCTGTTCCCAAAGAACAGAACTAAGAGACCGAATAACTCTTATAGAGCTATAAGTTATATCTCTATAAAAACGAAGAAAGAAACCCCGTACACACTACGGAAACAAACCTAGAAATTTGCAGTCCAGAAGACTCTACGT
>OVAX01004258.1:0-14188 GCA_900406405.1 Lepidium africanum | reverse complement strand
TGTAAATTAATCCTAAACTATGCTTAGTTATGTAACGATGATATGATTATGATCTAACACTTACCACCCCCTATCTATGTCCATGTGAGGTCTATTGGCTCGTAAGGCATCAAGTACCGTCATACCACTTTTATTTTGGATGTTCCGGTTCAGTGACATGCATTTCAACAGTTGTTTGATTGTCTGTATAGATGTTCAAAGATGTTAGGAGTGATACTAGAATTATTTGGTGGTACTCTAGTTTGAGGTCTACATATTTCTAATTGAATGTTTATACATAGGAAAAAAAGCTCAAAGAAGAGTAAAAACATGCCTGATGATCATTTTTGCATGCAGCTAGGTGCAAGGCCGTGTTGCCTTCACGATCACATCTGTTTAGGATATGAATCTCAGTGGCCAAAGCATCTGGAGTACGCATTCTTTGCATCCACCCTGTAAGAACTCTGAGCTCTTGTTATCTATTGTTGATGACTGTAATATGTAAAACAGTTTCTCCAGTTACATTTGCATCTCTGATACTATCAGGACATAGCAGGAGAAACTCTGTAAGAAGATCGGCATCACCTTTTTGAGCCACAAGATGCAATGGTGTCATACCTATCAAAAGTAGCTCTCATCAAGTAACTTAATAAAGTACTACAACAAGAAAGACTTATAAATCACACAGAAGTTGAGGAAATACCTCCTCTTCCACGAATACGAATAAGATTGGGATCAAACTTGATGAGCTCTAGTGCTAACTTAACATGCTGGTTCTGGACTGCGAGATGTAAGGGACTAAGCCCATCTGTGTTTAGTTTTTTGCTAAATGATGGTTTAAGAATCATTAGTTCCATGGCTAAAATCTATTTTCCCAGTGGATGAAGCTTCATGAAGTGGTGTGTGGATGAAAGGTAAAACATCGACGTTTTGTAAAATGCATGGATCTTTATGTAAAAGAGAATATAAAGTATTAACGCAACCTGATTTAGTAATGAAAAGCAATCTTGGATCCATACTTAGAAAGAAAGAAAAATTTTAATTTGCAAGTTCTAAACAATAATTTAGGAGAAACGCTGAGTCGAAGCATTGTCGTTGGTTAAATATATCAGAAATATTATTATACAGTTTAATGAACATTAATGATTTATTGACTTAGGCATTACCAATTAAATTGTATAGTGAAATACAATACTCTCTCACCTAATATTGAACAGTACACGTTAGGTTACAATTTTGTGATTGACTTATAATGTTACTTAAGCTTTAGTGGGAACTCATGCATCTTTCAAAGTGATTAATTTGTGCGTAGAAATTTCTCTTATTCATTCGCCAAGCAATTAATGAGACTTCCTTTAATGTCTTGATGGTTAGGATTGGTTTAGATTTAATGCGATTTGTAACACCATTTGAGAGAAAATTAACTAGTTTTACAATTGACTGTAAGAAAAAAAAAAAAAATATATATATATATATATATATATATATATATTCGACGCAATTGTCACAGATAATCTATCAAAAATAGGTTTATATTTGGTAAGAAAAATTTACTATTTCCACCGAAAATTTTGTCAGATTCCAAGTTTTTGTGTATAAGTACCCTTAAAAGTAATCTAGTTATATCAATAATTATTTTATAAGAGACACTATAATATGACAACATTAGTTTAAAGTCAACGTTAAATAATCTCATATACTATTAGAAAAGTGATTTTTTAAAGGAATTTTACGTGTCTAACACTATGTTTAATTTCAACATGATTTATTATAAAGTTACCCTTACTTTAAATTACAAAATTGCCCTTACGTTAAAATTTAGTTAATTTTTTATAATTAAATAATTATTTACTTTTTTGTAATACAGAATTACATAAAATATATACAAAATTAGAAATTTATATTAATCTTATATATTATTAGAGAAGTGATTATTTAAAGGAAGTTTAGGTGTCAATACTACGTTTAATTTCAACATTGGTTTATTACAAAGTTACTCTTACATTAAATTACAAAGTTACCTTTACATTAAAATTTAGTTAACTTTTTATAATTAAATAATTACGTAATTTATTGTAATATAGATGATTACATAAAATATATACAATATTAGAAATTTATATTTATTTTATAGAAGTGATGTTTTAAAGGAAGTTTACGTGTCAACACTACGTATAATTTCAACATTATTCATTACAAAATTACTCTTACATTAAATTACAAAGTTGCGCTCACATTAAAATTTAGTTAAATTTTTATCAAATAGTTACGTAATTTTTTGTAATATAGATGATTACATAAAATATATACAAAATTATAAATTTATATTTATCTTATATATTATTAGAGAAATGATTTTTTAAAGGAAGCTTAGGTGTCAACACTACGTTTCATTTTAACATGGTTCATTACAAAGTTACCCTTACATTAAATTACAAAATTACCCTCACATTAAAATTTAGTTAACTTTTTAAAGTTAAATAATCACTTAAGTTTTTGTAATATAGATGTTTACAAAAAAATATATACAAAATTAGAAGTTTACATTTATATAAAATTAAAATTCATAATTTAAATTTATATAAAATAAAACAAAAATTTGTAATTTAATTTAATTTAATTTTTATCTTATATATTATTAGAGAAGTGAGTTTTTAAAGAAAGCTTACGTGTCAACACTACGTTTAATTCAACATGGTTCATTACAAAGTTACGTTTACATTAAATTATAAAGTTGCCCTCACATTAAAAATGACATTTTTGCATTTCACTTTTGAAAATTTGGTGGGAGAAATAGGCATGAGAGAGAATACATTCAATAATAATTTCATTTATTTATTTTTATTTGACCTAAGTTTTTTATTTTTAAGAAAATATAATGATCTTTTAAATTTTAAATATTTATTTAAGAAAATATTTGTTCTGATTTAATGCTTTTTAGAATTTTAATGAGAGAAAGATAATTACAAATCTTTCATACTTATCATAATCTTTGATAAATCATATTCCTATTTGAATATTATATTCTTTTCTACATTAAGCAAAAATGATCAATTATTAGTTCATCATAAACTTTTATTTACCATAAAATTCATTGAATTTTAATATTTGTTCTGATTTAATACTTTTAGAATATTAATAAGATAAAAATAATTACAAATCTTTTATAATTATCATAATCTTTAATAAATTGTATTTTTTATTTGAAAATTATGAGACTATAGGGATCATGCAAATCAATTGAGATTGGTTTGCTCGACGAAGAAGTTAGTACAAAAAGTAATTATTGATTGTATTCACACCTTAGCTATAGTCGATTTAAAGATTATTTTATATAATATTAGAGAAGAGATTATCAAATATCTTACGTGTCAACACCACGATTAATTTCAGCGTGAAATTTAGTTTACTTTTATATATTTTAAATTTTAAATTTTGTATAATGTAGATAATTTGATCAAATACATACAAAATTATAATTCTACATTCATATAAAATAAATTTGTAATTTAATTTAATATTTTTTCTTCTGACTTAATTTTTTATTTTTATGAAAATATAATGATCTTTTAAATTTCAATTATCTGAAAATTAATTAAAAAAATATTTGTTTTGATTATATACTATTATAAATTTTAATGAGATAAAGATACTTACAAAAAAAAAATTTATCTTGTAGATAACTAGATCAAATACATAAAAAATTAGAACTTCACATTTACATAAAATAAATTCATAATTTTATTCAATTTTTATAACTCTATTATAATAAAATCGTAGCAATAAGATTCTACATATTTTAATAGTACTATAATAGAGATTTAAATCTCTTGATTTGCTTTTATTAGCCGATTTATTTTAACTAATAATTTGTCTTTCTGTTTAGATAAGATTTTTTAAAACTAATTATTTATTTTAATTACAAATAATACGTTTTTAATAAAAACATACAATAAAAAGAAAAATTTAACAAATTATTATTTTATTCTCATTGGTTTAAAAAAGGAATCTCTAACTAATTAAAATTTGAATTTCGTTTGTTAAAAAAAGAATATTTAACTAATCAAGATTTGATTTTTGTTGGTTTGAAAAGAAATCTTTAACCAATTAAAATTTATTTTCGTAAGCTTAAAAAAGAATCTTTAACCGATTAAGATTTGATTTGAAGAAATACAGATTAATTCGCTTATGATTAAAACTTTAATAGATTCGATTATTTTAAAGTTAAGATTTTAAAACTCTGAAAGGTATACGCTAAAGAACATGGTCACACAATTGATATGGTTCTTTGTGATTCTAAGTATGTTATTAATAATATATTTATTTGAATATTTATAAATTGATTAAGAATATTTTCTAATTAATCTATATATCTTTTAGGGTCATAAAATACACTGTAATGTGAAGAAAGTATTGGTTTTTAAATTCTGTAAACTTCTTGAACAAGTACTAGAACTTCTTGAACAAATTCGGTAATAATATATTTAGGGTCATTACAAACCTACAAATTTCTGCTGAACTAGAACTTCCTATACTTCTACTCATAACTTCAAAGTCTATTTTATGTATACAACCACAATTAAGTCGACTGATCCTCTACCAGATTCGGTTTTCAGATTAAAATTTGTTGATTACCATAAATTACTTGATGGATGTCTTAAAGATATCTATCTTATAGGTAAGTAAATATTTTTTTAAAAAAATTATTATATAAATTTTGATTATAAGTGTTAATTTTTTGAGATTTTTTTAATAAATATCATCGGACAATTAATTCGTGCTAGCCTTACTGAAATTTCTGAAGTGAATGGAAAACCAACAAAACAGCTTACTATCATCACTCTTCAGAATGCTGAGTAAGTTATTTTATATTATTTTTTATTTATAAGTTTTATTATTTATAAAATATTTAGTGGTACAAAATATTTGTTGTGTTACTATATGAACCCCCGTACCTTGCACGGGACTATATTATGTTTTTTGTATATACATAGATATTATTAGAAAATTGAATATTAGGTTTTATTTTTTATATATCTAAATTATTAATATGTATAAACATATATATATATATATATATTAGTGAAAAAGTGTATACATATATATTGGTTTGATTTTCTTTTTTTGTCATATATATGTGTTTGTTTATTTATAATTAGTAGTTGCTTACTATAAATAATTTTATAATTTAAGAATATAATTATATTATTGGAAATGTGTCTGTACTTTTTTCTACGAAAAAATAAGAAAAAATCATATATAATATTTACTAAAATAGAAGAAAAAACTAAATCAATAAATAATCAAAAAAATTAAAAATTAAAAGAAACTTTTTCTAAAAGTAAAAACCACGAAGCAAAAGTTTCACTTTGTGATCCTATAAAAAAATTAAAATTGTTGTATTTTACTATTATTAAAAATTATTGGTGTTATGAGAAAAATTATGGAATAAATCTTGTATAGAAATTGTTTGATATAATTTTTTTATTAGGTTTATGAGTGAAGTTTTAAAATAGATATTGATTAGGAATATTTTTGGTATAATATACCTTAAATATTAGGAATTAGTTAAGATAAGATGTTATATTTATTTGGGAATATTAGGGATATCATTTATATTTTAATTACATTTTTATATGCAATGATTTTAGTATTTCTTTATTCAAAAAGTTTTCCGAATTTGGAAACTAGTTATTTCTTCACAATACAGTGTATTTTATCACCTTAAAAGATATATCAGTTAATTTGAAAAGATTTTTAATCATTTTAAAAATATTCAAATAAGTAAATTATTAGTAATATACCTTAAAAGCACAAAGAACTATATCAATGGTTTGACTATGTTCTTTACTGTATACCTTTCAGAGTTTTAGAATATTAACTTTAATCTTTCATATTTTTTTGCAAGGTTTCAACGAAGAAATTTATGAGAAATACATGATTAATAGAAATAAAAATTAAGAGAAAAAAGACTGTTAAATAAACTGAGAGTAAAAAAGAGATAGAGCTCGTTGGAGTTGTAAAATATGTTTTGGGATGCTTCTTAAATAGATATTGACTAATATTTTTCCTATTAGGATTATGAATATCTTTTTTTTCCCTGGATATAAGAGATTTGGATGAGGAATATCTCAATAAAATATCTTTTGGTTGTTTTGTACAGTGTTGTCCAATATAAACAAACAAAGCCAATTTAAACAAACCAACTAAACTGTTGAACCTATAACAATAAAAGTAATTGAAATTAAAACACAAAATTTGTTTTAAAATATCTTATCAAAACATAGAACATTTTGAGTAGTTTTAAAAATCCACAAATCAAAACAAATTTAAACAATTGAAACTTTTAAATTGAAATTAAAACACATAATTTTTTTTAAAAAAATCTTATCAAAATGTATGAGAAATTAAGTCGTTTAAAAAGTCCACAAATCAAAAAAAAATTAAACAATTGAACATATTACAATAAAATTAATTGAAATTAAAACAAACTAATTTATATTAAAAATGTTTTATAAAAAACACAAATTAAGTAATTAAAAAAATCAACCAATCAAAACAAATCAAGAAAATTAAAATTGTTTTTTATTACTCTAAAATATATGGAAACTTTTTATGCTACAATTTTATTATGTACAAATATACAAAGATCTTAAGGTAACTTGTGCGTTGCGGAAAAATATGTTGAAATTATTAAAAAGAAAACAAAGAATGGATTTACCTTTCAAACCATAATTGTTTTGCAAATGTGCAAAATAAAAGTATTTAGAGGTAAATATATATATTAATATATACTTTTTTGATATTCTATAATTTTAATATATATATTATTTATTCAATTAATATATTTTCTAATATTTACAAAAATCTCTTATATAGTAAAAGTGTAGCATTAAGTTTAACATTGTGTTATTATGTTAGTTCATTTTGATCTAGGAATTTTTGTTACTAGGAAGACATTATGATAATAAAATACTTTTAATAAAATACAAAATTTTCTTTTATATAATAAAATTGAAATGTTAACTGTTCGAATCGGGTCTAGCACAAAGGGCTAAATCCTAAATTCTAATAAAAGAGAGGTTAGATTGGGCAAGGATTCTTGAGAGCTTTGAAGAGAAGAAGTGTACTGCAAAGAACAAGATGATTGCCGAGTAAAGTCTATTAGCTTAATGTGTGTGTCAAAAAATTGATCCCCTTTTGAAGGATCCGCTCCTCTATTTATAGATCATAGAGGTGGTTACAAAGTAGATTANCTCCTCTATTTATAGATCATAGAGGTGGTTACAAAGTAGATTAAATAAAGGAAAATATACAATTGTCTAGATATGATCTTATCTAGAAGATTCTTGCTAGATTTCCGGAAATTTTTCATGTCGGAATAGGAAAATTTTCATTTCTTTGCTTGCTGACGTGTCATCTGACTTCTTTCAAACTTAGCGTGCTTCCGAGAAGAATTTTTTCCTAGTTGACAAGAATATCCGAGTTGAGATTTCGATATTCTTGCCGAGTTTAATACTTAGCATTTTGTCCATTGTTTCCCGTGGACCGAAGTAGGATCTCGGATCCACCTCCAACAATTGTCTCCCCCCAAACTCGGAAAATTGTAGCCGAGTTTCTGAGTCGGGAAGTTTCTCCACTTCTAGAATTTTTGGTCCACGTGTCATTCCGTGATTGGGTTACTAAAGCGGCTTCTTCGGTTTCCATCCGTTGAGTAATTATTACTGTTTGGCGTCGTTTTGGTTTCCGGTAAATTTCTATAAACACCGCACCATCCTTCTTTTATCATTCACTTCCTTCTTGCGATAAATCTTTCCGACTTCCTTTTTATTTCTTTCTTCGTAGTTTTCTTCCGACTTTCAAAAGTTTTCTGATATACTTCAAACACTTTTCTCAAGCGAAAATAGGTCTTGATGATTTTGATCTTCCCAACGTCGAGGAGGGTTTGAACGCTGCCCTCGATGGAATGGATGCCCGTCTTTTTGGGGGATCTTCTAGGGTTTCCCGATCTTCTACCGCACCGACTCGGGATATAGTTGAAGTCCCTTCAAGTTCTGGTCACGGAACTTTGCGACCTACGAAAAGGTCAAGGGATGATCTGCCTAGGATTACTTCTCAGGGAGTCGTAACTCAGGGTGGTGCTTCCAGCGTTTCTCAAGGGAGAGGAAGGGGTGTTCCCGATTTCTGCTTTACCCACGACCACTCCAATCCGAGATCGATCTTGGAGTTTCGAACGGAGTGTGCTGATCTGATGCGTAAGATCAAGACTTCATTAGAGCCTCTCCTTTCTCCGGATCAAATGGAGAATCGGGAAGAATACGAAGAGGCTGCGTATTTGCTATTCCGGGTGAGTTCTTTTTCCGTGCTAACCCAGATGGAAATGTCCAGAGGAATTCTGGCTGATCTGCCAAACTTAACTCGATGTAGTGGAGGCAAGGTCCCGACTTACTGCCACCGAAGAGGAACCCGCTCGCGTGAAAGACGAGTTGAGGATAGAGCGCAAGCACGTCATTCGGTTGGTGGAACAGAATGTGGCTTTGACAAAGTGCTTAAGTGTGCTGAGTCGGATCGGAACACGGCTTTCAAATCCACCGAGAAGGCCAATGACAAGCTCCAGGGGCTTCAAACCGAGTTGGACTCTATGAAGGAGAACTTCGACTCCCGACTTCGCCAGGTTCTGAATGATGAGAAGAAGTAGATCTTCCAAGATCTTCACGATCAATTTACCGAGCGCTTCAACCTAATGGTGCTCGGTTTAACGATTTGGATACGAACCTAGAGGCCCACTTGTCTTATGCCCAATATCTTGGGTCGACGAATGTTCTCCAATTACTTTTCGGTCGGGGTGTCAACATCCCTTAAGCAATTGTTGAATTGATGCCTGCTAAGGTGAACGAGTTCAAGGAAATTGTCAACAGGGAGAACTTGACATCGCTACTTCCTGGAGACTTGGTCGTTCCGGTGTTCGAGATTGGGGAAGCGTTGAACAGCAATGATCATACTAGGAATTAGTTTTTCTCTTTTTTGTCTGAATCTTTGTATTTTTAGATTCATCTCTTGGACTCTTGTAACCGCCGTTTGGCTTTTTATGAGTCATCTCTTTGATTCTTGTAATCGTAGTTTGGCTTTTTCTTAATCATCTCTTTGATCCTTGTAATCGGTGTTTGCCTTGTAATTATTTACTTGTATAATGAACAATTTTGTTATTTTGTTAATATGATATTCCAATCTGATTACGACTTTGAAATCCGAACAAGAGAATTTGTCACAAGATTGACTCATAATTTAGTAAGTTATCTGGATAAATGTGAAGTTTAATTCCCGAGATTTCAAGACTCAGTTTAAGTTTAAAGAATTTTGGACCTCGGAAATGATCTTCGTAGGAATTTTGTTGAGAATATATTCTTGATTATCTATAATAAACTATGTTCTGTCTTTATTGAGAACTTAATCTCGAAAATCTGTATGAAACTATGTTTTGTCTTTATCGAGGAATTCGATCTCGGGAAATCTATACAAAATTATGCTTTGTCTTTTGTGAGAATCTGATCTCGTAAGTCTGTACGAAACTATGTTTTGTCTTTTTTTTTTTTGAGAAACTAATCTTGGTAAATCTGTACAAAGCTATGCTTTGCCTTTTTCAAGGAATTAATCTCGGCAAATCTGTACAAAGCTATGCTTTGTCTTTTGCGAGAATTTGATATCGTAAGTCTGTACGAAACTATGTTTCGTCTTTTTGAGAAACTAATCTCGGTAAATTTGTACAAAGCTATGCTTTGTCTTTTAGTGAGAATTTGATCTCATATTTGCGAGAACTTGGCCTCGGCTTTGAGACTTGCGAGAAACTGGATCTCGGCTTACATGGGATTTAAGACTTGAGAATTTCATCTCAGCAAGGTTTTATGACTCTGCTTAGTATCATTCTTTTTTGCCGAACTTGGTCTCTTTATTTTTTTTTTGCCGAACCCGGGATGAGAACTTATAAAAATTTTATTTAGTTTTAGCTGCACCCGAAAGCTACCTACGTACCCCGCAGGGATCAAGCCAAGACGTAGTTCTGAATACATAATTAAGCAGATGAGGATACATCAATTAATGCATCTAAGTCGCCGAGTTGGCGTGTCTTCAATAGTAATATCACTTTAAGTTGATGGAGTTCCAACTTCGTGGAATCATCTCTCCTTCTATAGTCGCGATCTTGTAGACTCCTGGTTTTACGACTTCGCAGATGATATATGGCCCTTCCTAGTTGGCATCGAGTTTACCTGCGTTGAGTTCAGCCATGTTCTCAAACACTTTTCAGAGTACTAGATCTCCTACTGCAAAGTATCTTCCACGAACTTTCTTATTGTAGTACTTTGCGACTTGTTGTTGATAGTCTTGCACTCGGAGAAGTGCTTTGTTGTGTTCTTCCTCCAAGTCGTCAACACTAGTTTTCATTGCTTCATTGTTTGAACTTTCGTCTTCAGGAAAATGTTCTTGACACAAAGTTGGGACCATTACTTAGGTTGGGGACATTACTTCCATTCCGTGAGTAAGGGAGAAAAGAGTTCGTCCAGTTGAGCATCTCGGCGTTGTCCGATGTGACCATAACACGCCATCTAACTTTGAAGCCCAATTTCCTTTCTTTTCCGAAAGCATTTTCTTTATACCATCTAGAATCTGCTTGTTTGTCGCCTCTGCTTGTCTGTTTCCTTGTGGGTTTCAAGGAGTAGATTTGGTCACTCGTATATTCCATCTGGAACAAAAGTTAGTGAACTTTACCAAGATGAATTGAGATCCAATGTCTATCACAATCTCGTAAGGTAGCCCATGTCGGCAGATAATGTTTTTCCACACGAACTTGACTACATCTCTGTCTTTGATGTAAGAATAAACCTTTACCTCAACCCACTTTGAGATGTAATCCGTCATGATTAGCATGAAGCGCTTTTGCCGAGATAACAGCAGTTGTCTGACTATGTCCATTGCCAATCGCATAAATGGATATGGCATAATTTCTGAAGTTAGCTCTTTAGTTGGGGCGTGGATGATGTGCCCATGTCGTTGACATCTGTCACACTTGGCTTTGTATTGCGCACAATCTTTTGCCATTGTCGGCCAATAGTACCCGAGAGTTTGGATTTTGTGCATAAGTGATCTTCCACTATTGTGATTTCCACCGGCTCCATCATGTGTCTTCTTAATGATTTTGTTGGTTTCATCATCGTGGATGCAAGTAAGGAGGATTTTCATTGGTACTTCGTCGATACAACTTTCCATCGACTTGGGCATAGAAAGTGCACTTGGCCTTGAGTCGACGAGCTGCCTATCTGTCCTTTGGCGATTCTCCATCCATAATGTATGCAAGGGTCTCGTCTCACCAATCAATCTTTTGTTCTTTAGACTGCTCAATATCTAGCATCTCGATGTCGGAGTTATCTGGAGTATCGGTAATCACCGAGATGAGTTCAACGTCTCCTTTCGATAAGCTTATACTTGGTCCATCTATACTTTCAACTGGTATTATTCGCCTTTAAACATGATCTGTAGTGGATGTCAGAGCTGCTAAGGCATCAGTTGAAGTGTTCTCAGACCGGGAAATTTTGTTTACTTTGAATTTCAGATCCTTTGTCAACTCTTTGACGACTTTGAGGTATGTTTCCATCCTATCTTTCTTTGTATCATAGTCTCCATTAACTTGGTTGACTACTAGTTAGGAATCGCAATAACATTCGACTTCGGTTGCTCCGATCTCTTTAGCCAATTTGGACTATGTAGCATTGTTCGTAGTGTGTGGTTTGTTAACACTATGATAGTGTGAGACTGGAAATTAGGTCGTAACTTCCTTGCTGAGGTTACTACTGCTAGCGCGAGTTTCTCCGTAGTTGGGTATCTGGACTCAGCTCCGTCCAAAGACTTGCTTGTGTAGAAAATTGAGTGTTAAGTTCCTCTGTTATCTCAAACTAGCATGCTACTCACTGCTGACGCTAATACTGCAATGTATAAGTATAGTGGTTCTCCGTCTTCATGTTTCGCAAGAATTGGCAGAATCAAAAAATACTCCTTTAACTCAGAAAAAGCATTCTTGCATTCCTCATCCCACTTGAATTCTTTATTTCCTCGCAACATGTTTGTAGAATGGAAGACACTTATCCATTGAGTGCGAGATGAATCGGTTTAGGGCGGCTACTCGGCCGGTTAGCCTTTCAACTTCTTGTTTGTTCTTCGGAGAAGGTAGTTCTTGGATCGCCTTAATCTATTTGGGGTTTGCTTTGATTCCCTTTTGAGTGACTATGTAAACGAGAAATTCTCCCGAGGTTACTCTGAAAATGCACTTTGCCAGATTGAGCTTCATTTCATACTCGTTTAAAGTTTAAAAGCAACGCGCTAAATAGTCGACGTGATCTTCTGCTTTTAGAGACTTCACTAGCATGTCGTCTATGTAAACTTCCGTTGTTTGTCTGAGTTAGTCCGCAACATCTTGTTCACCAATCGCTGGTAAGTCGCTCCGGCATTCCTCAAACCAAATGGCATCACTTTGTAGTAATAAGTTCTTGCTCTGTGATAAACGAAGTTTTCTCCATGTCGTTGGGATGCATCCAAATTTGATTATATCCCAAGAAGGCGTCCATAAATGAAAGGAGTTTGTTTCGGGCAGTTGCTTCGACAATCCTGTAGATATTTGGCAATGGGAAAATATCTTTTGGACAAGCTTTGTTGAAGTCGGTGAAGTCCACACAGACTCGTCACTTCCCGTTCTTCTTGGGAAAGACTACCGATTAGGCAACCATTCCGGATATTGAACTTTGACGATTGACCCGGTGTCGGTTAGCTTTTTGACTTCGTCAATTACAGCCTTTGTCCTTTCTGGTCATAGCTTTCTTCGTTTCTGCTTGATGGGCTTGTAAGTCGGATCGACATTGAATATGTGGCTTGCGATCTTCTGATTGATTTCAGGCATATCTTTGATTGTCCATGCGAATGTCTTTACGTTTTGTTCCAGAAGTTGGATCAACTTGGCTCGAATCAGCTTACTCAAGTTGACCCCAATGCTGACGCATTTAGATGAGTCTATTAGATCGATCTTGATGATTTTGATGCTAGATTGATCTGGCTTCTCTGGAACGGGAGGTTTCGACAATGATTTGCCTCTCACAGTTGCTGTTATCATCCAGGACTTGTTTTGTAATTTTAACTCGGTGATAAAAAAAGGTCTGAGACATCTTTTAATCACCTCGAAGCGTGTAAACTCCTTCACTCATTGGTATCTTAACACACTGACGGTAGCTTAATGGGATCGCTTTCATCATGTGAATCCAAGGTGTTCCAAGGATTATATTATAGATTGGCGATTTATCTACCACCAAGAACTTGAACCATCTTGTAATTCCGGCAACTCAGACTTCTAACTTGATAGTTCCAATTGCATTTATCGTACTTCCGTCGAACGCAGTCAGTGTTCTCTCCACTAGTTTGAGTCGTGTGTCTGGTAAGGCCATCTTATCCAACGTCTCCTTGAAGATTAGATGTACCGAGCTGCCTGTATCGATGAGAATCCTAGATACGTCGTAGTCGGCTACTCGTAATTTTACGACTAGTGGGTCGTTATGTGGGACGCTTACTCCTTCGACATCCTTGGTGGTGAATGTAACTTATGAATCAATCGTTACTGGATCAAGGTTGACTACTGATAACATGATTTTTAAGCCTTGTTAGTCAAATCCCTGTAGCATACAAGGTTATCGAACCAAATGGGTGTGAAGCTAACACTCAGGATGTGATAAACTAATCTAATTCAAGCCTAATAGATGATATGATTGTCTAACAACCTAAAACAGAGAATTAAAATGCAAATGGTAAGAAACATAAATTAAGGGAAAGCAAAAATGAAACAATGAAATCAACAGAGCAATAATTAGTGACAACCAAGCAGATAATAAAGCAATGATGAAGTTGGGTTCATGAGGAAGAAAGGATCATAGATTTCAGCTCAATTATGGATCTCAAGTACTCATCTAACAAACTACTAAGCANNNNAACAATCAAGCCATTCTCATGAACATGACATCTCAATCCAAGTGTGACCTAACCCAAATCTCTTTGGTGATTACACACTCCTATTGGCATGAAGAAACAATCCTAATTAGCTACCCAGCTCTCTAAACTACTGATGAGAATGACAAAGGCAGTACTCAAAGGACAAAGGAAATGGAGCTTGAACTAGGAG
>OVAX01004257.1:0-14190 GCA_900406405.1 Lepidium africanum | reverse complement strand
TCCTTGCTCCCATGGTTCGTGTGGTAAGTCCAAATCGTGAATTTAGTGCCTCGTTTTTTGTTTGCTGTTCCTCGCTTCGCCTTTTGCTTATTCCGGGAGGTGTTCCGTGGTCTAGGGAACGCTGTCTTTCAGGATGTTGGCGGCGGAGTATGGCGCCGATATCACCTACGGCGAAGAGATTATCGATCATAAGCTTCTTAAATGCGAACGCCGAATTAATGGTATGTGGTGTAAATATGATTTTCGAATACAATTTGGTTCTCATATTCTGCTAGCTAGACTATGGTTTGGTATGTTCACTGCATTGTACCTCAGTTACTGCACTGCATTGTATGCTCAGTAGCCTTTGTTTTATTTTACTTGTATAGTGTTTGCTTGAAGGAAGGCTGTGATAGATTCAACTTATGTGTTTATTCGTTTAGTACTAAGTAAGGATAAGACGACGTGGTTCAAAATCTGCTAAGCCAAGATATAGGGCACTATATGGCACTATACTATCTAGGTTTTGATTAGGAGCCATAGTGGGGTCTCACTTCTAGCTAATTGAACTCTCTGTTGAAATGGTAAACTCTGTGTATTGTTCGATATGATTTTTCCTTAGTATGGGTTGTTAGAATGATAATGAATTCAGCTTTAGAGCTAGACCTGTCATCATTGCATATCTTTGGCAGACGTTAATGGATTTTGCTAAGGAGAAACTTGTAAAAGATAATTCTTTAGTTGTCCCCTGCCTGATTACTATGGTGGTTCTTCATGATTCTCGGATTCTTATTGTAGTTTGCCCTCTACAGTTGCTTATGGGACAACTGAGCTTGTGGAGAAGGGGTCAGACAATGTCGTCTTTAGCACATGTGATGAGGAAAGAAATAGGGTTGTTTTTCAAATGGGAACATCTGATGCTGTTAGGGCTCTAAAGGCTGCTGAGATTGTGTAAGTTTAGTCCTTCTCTTTACCAAGGTTGAATTAGAGTCAATGTCTCTCATATTTAAAACAAATTGTAAAATTGATTTTTTTTTTCGTCACTTAGGTGCAATGACGTTGCGGCTATTGATATTAATATGGGTTGCCCCAAGGCATTTTCTATTCAAGGAGGAATGGGTGCTGCTTTGTTAAGTAAACCCGAGCTAATTCGTGATGTATGCCTCTGTGAATTCTTTTGCATATATATGTCTTTCTTATTTATGATGTATCTTCTGCATCCCAGATTTTGGCAACTCTAAAAAGGAACTTAGACGTGCCGCTTACTTGCAAGATTCGTCTATTAAAATCACCAGCTGATACAGTTGAATTAGCTAGGAGAATTGAAAAACTTGGTGTAACAGCACTTGCTGTACATGGGAGGTAATGTACACCGTTGTTTGTTGGTTCTCATTTCACAGCTGTTTTTATTAAAACTGGTTATTGATTTTCCCCTCCTTTAATACAGAAAAATCGCAGACAGGCCAAGAGATCCTGCTAAATGGGATGAGATTGCAGATGTGGTGGCCGCATTGTCCATTCCCGTCATTGCAAATGGCGATGTCTTAGAATATGAAGATTTTTCTCGCATTAAAACTGCAACAGGTACAAATGATGTAAACGCTGAATTCAAATTCATGAGACTTGCAAGCATTCCTCAACAACATTTGATCTGCCATGTGCTAATGGAGATACTTTATTCAACTCTGATTTGATGTAAACTTTTTATGTTGTTATTTTTTATGGGAAAGGCGCTGCATCAGTGATGGTTGCAAGAGGAGCTATGTGGAATGCTTCAATTTTCTCTCCAAATGGAAAATTGCAATGGGAAGATGTGAAAAAGAAATATCTTAGAAAGGTTAAAAAAAAAGGATAATCTTTTAAGAGTACAAGATAGTTTTCCCTGGATAAAGTTTGATTTACAGATGTTGGGGTATTGTGTTGCAGAGCATCTTGTGGAATAACGATGTTAAGAGCACAAAATACACGGTAAAGGAGATGATAGCACATCATTCTTGTCTTGAACTACCCGAAGGGAAGTCTGTCAACAAAGCAGACACGTTGGAAGATCTAGCGTAAGTCATATTCTTACTTAAAACTTTCATCATACTAATGATACAAACTGTAAATCAGTTCTCCCTAGGGAACCAGTCTGATCTAACAAAACTAAAACTCTAATCCACCGGGATCTTAATGACTATAACGGCTTGAGTTCTCGGACCAACTTGGTTCGGTTTCAAAGCTAACGTTGTTGGGTGTGGAAATTTCAGGCGGCTTTACGATCTGGAAGATTACTATTGGACAGTGAAGAACATTGGTCCACTAACACATGACTTGCATCATGTATTGTGATACTCAAAGAAAATGTTAACACTTTTCCATTTTCTTTCCTTGTAATCTTTTATTGAGTTATATATATATAGAGGAACGCCATTTTTACTACCAAATTACTAAAACAAATTGTAGGGATCTTTAGTATAATATAGAAATCATCTTATTACAAGTTTATGTATAATAACTTTTCTCCATGGACGACTCTTTTGACAATGTGAGATTCATTTCTTGGATGCTTCTTTTTGAAGATCTCCAATGGCTCCACCTCGGCATCGAAGTTAGTCTGATCATTTAAATTAGTAAAGTAAAAGATGCTAATAAACATCTAAAAGAGTAGAAGACAAAAGAGTTCTTCAAGCTTATTACCTCATAGAAGAATCCAACGCAAACACGGTAAGGAGAGTTATTGATCACTTTATGAAGTGTAGACTTATAAACTCCGTTTGAAAGAATCTGTATTTAATTGTGATTTTCAAATGTGTTTCAAATATTATCCAAACAATCAAGAGTAAGTAAGAAGAAAGAAATAAAGCCTGTAACATGTCACTGATGTTGCTGATAAATGATCCTGGAATCTGGTATCAAATTTCCGTCCACGTTTTTCTTACCATATTTTGTTTCAGACAAGCAATATAGTATATAGAATATGCACAAGTTATGATTTAGAAAATACACAAGTTAGAATATGCACAAGTTAGGCCAATACTTATGATGAAGACAGACAATGCTAGATCATAAAATCGTAAATACTTATGATTAAGTTATAATTTACATATTGCATATGCTTTTGACAAACACATCATGTTCTTTTCACGACAACACCATATAATCATATGATATGATATGACACTTTTGTTATGATTTATATTATTTATTGTTTCGCTTATTTACAGATTCCGAATATATCGAGAATTTCACTATTTAAAAAATAAATAAATTTCTTGTAGTTATATATCTGTAAATAAGCACAATAATATATACCTGAAGAGCAGTTTTATCATCGTCTTGATTTATAAGCGATTACAAGCCTGTAAAATAATCCTTTTGAGACTTCACAACAATTAAAAAACTATGAAGATCAGAATCAACTTGATTTGAATCCATGCTTACTAACCATAGTCGGTATGAGCTCCACTGTAAATTAAACAAGACAAGACGAAATTATTAAAGGTGGAAACAGATAAAGTGAAATGAAAAATGGTCGTATGTAGTAAAAACAAAATTACAGTCCAATAACATCTTCTTGGTTAACACCAGGATAACCAATAATACGCATAAGCCAAAAAGGGTCATCAATCATCTTTCCTTCAAATTCATAAGGAGATCCACCAAGTTCTAATGACAGTCTTCTTAATATATTTCTTGAAAGTTCTGTTTCAATCCATAAAATGATATTATAATACTAATAACTTTCTCTAAGAACGCAGAAAAGGGTAAACGTAAACTCACCAATGCAGAGCTTAATATACTCTTCCATTAACTCTTTGTATTCTTCAGGATTCTCTGGCCTTTACAAAACGTTGTAATAAAAACTCACATTAAAAAAGTAGTTTCTAATTGATATAGGGCAAGATTCTAAAAATCAAATTAGTGTCGATCTAACTTACATCCAAAACATGATTCAAAAGAGGAAAATTAGCGCTGTCCAATTCGGATATCGGATCGGATTCGGTTTGAGTTATTCGGATTACGTTTGTTCGGTAAAAAGTTTAGTTACCAAACTATCCCGAGTCTATATCAGATCAGTTTGGGTCGAATCACTTGATTTTCAAGTTTTTGGGTTTAAATTAGAATAAATTATATTAACTTGAATTTAAAAATTTTAAAATAGATATCAATAGATATTATACAATATCACAGACTATGTGACTTTCCCGCACATACATACCGACATAAATATTTTTAATATAAGTAATTTAAAATTTTTACTATCTTATACATTAGTATTAAGTTTTTAATAATCAACATTACATAAAAAACTAAAGATAAAATCAATATGATATGTAAAAAATAAATTTCTATGAACTAAAATTTCTATGACCTAAAATACAATATTATCAATTTTATAAATAAAATACATTAAATAATTGTATTAATTAATCTCTCATTTAACAAATCATATTACAGATATGATTATGTTATGATTTCAATATTTTTGTGATTTTTGAAGAAATCTAAAAGATTTGTAATCAAAATTTGAATATACATATTATTTTAGTTTACACACAATTTTAAATTAACTTATTTGTATATCGAAACAATCTCAACTGATTTGAGTGGTCTTCATAGTCTCATAATTTTCACCCTAATAGATTTATGTCCTCTAGAAATATATAGAAAATTAAATGATCACCATGTATTTGTTGAATAGACTCCTAAATATTTTTTCATCCACTTATGAAATATTATTTATATTATTAGTTTAGTTTTCTAACAAATTTTTTCCTTACTAAATAATATGTTTCTCCAACACTATTATCATATTTTTTGGGATAAAATTAAAAAATTTGTAAACCAAATTTTACAATAGATATTATTATATTACCCACAATTTTAAACTAACCTCTTTGTCGACCAAAACCATCTCAATTAATTTTGAATTCTTACTATAGTCTTACAATTTCACCCTGATTTTATAGCAATCTAATATTGTATTGGTTTTTCTGATGAAAATAAATTGAGTAGGTAAGTTCTTAACAGTTAACATGAAAAAAGAAATTAAAAATAAACAAAAGACTCTATGAAAACAAAATAAATACTACAAAATGAATGAATGTTTGTGGTAAATGAAAAATTTATGATGGATTGAAATTAGTTATCTTTGCTTTATATAGAAAAAGATATAATATTGCAATAAGTATGAAAAAATATTATTTATCTTTTTCATATTAAAATTCATATAACTAAAAATATAATTAAATAAAAAAAACAAACTTTTTTAATTTAATTTTTGAATAATTTTAAAAGTTAAGAGAAAATTATATTTATTTTAAAATAAACATATTAATTTAAAAACAAAATTAAAACAAAATAATTTTAATATGTAAAATAAAATTTTTTATAAGTGTAATTATCTATATTCTAAAAAATAAGATTAAATCAAAACAAACAGAAAATAATTTTACGTTTCATAATATCTTATAATATCTATGTTATTATTTTCATATCAAAATGAATTAAATTAAGTAATATTAATATAAAATTAATTTTAAGTTTAGAGGTAATTTTAGGGCAAGCCTGTAATCAACCACGTTAAAATTAAACGTAGTGTTGACACGTAAGTTTTTTGATAAAAATAAATTATAGATAAGGTCTAAAATTATGTTTTTGTAAGAAAAAGAACAAGAAAAAAAGAGATACATATATAGTTTTTTTTTGTTCATTCAACTGACCCAAATATATTTTAAATCAATTATATCATATATAATATTCTCATAAATAGATATAATTATATATAAACAGGTTATTCGTGTTTTATGGATTTAACGGGTATAACCCGACTTGTTGGACAACGCATTTCAGATTATCCAAAGTATAATCATATTAACAGGTAATTTTCAGGAAATGCAAAAAGATGGAAGACTCTCGCGGTTCGGATAACCGAGATTGGACAAGGCATTTGTGACACAATTATATGTTGTTCAAGAATCATAACTCTAATCAATGTAATACAAAAAGATTCTAACATAGTCAAATGAAGATGAAAACTCAATAAAAATTATACATATTAGAATTATGGGCTCCCAACTCAAAACCAATTGGCAATGAGTGGAGAGGTCAATATCTTATATATATTAGAAAAGATCCTTTTCCGACTTCCGATGTGGGATATATTCTCTAATACGCCATCTCGAGATGATAACTCTTTGGCCATTAATCTCGTATGTTCAGGGATAGATCAACAACACCAATTTTGGGTCTGACTTGTAGATAATTGGACCACTTTTGGGTCAGATCAGATTGGACAGTGTGGATCGTGGGCTCTAATACCATATTAGAATATAGGTCAGATCGGGTTGTACATCTCTGATCGCACAGAGAGGTACAACAAAGATCTGAACGGATCTAAAGACTACTTACAAGCAGGATCGACTCAATTACCATCTCTCTACTCCTTTTTAGTCCTCTGCTACGTCACTTTCCTTGGCTTCTGGATCTACACTTGCTGGACAAACAAGTGAGTTGTTCATTGTATCCATCTTCCCATGGCAGGTCTACTTATAATCAAATCTCTAAATCTGATTTGTGCAGCTGAAGATAAACATTACGTGAAGATCACCGATCCAACCCATAGTTGGTCCAATTATCGACAAACTAGAGGGGGCGTATTAGGGATATCCTACATCGGAAGTTGGAAGGGATCCCAATTAATATATATAAGATATGATCTTCTCCACTCATTGCCAATTGGTTTTGAGTTGGAAGCCCGTAATTTTAATATGGTATCAGAGCCCACGATTCATACTGTCCAACCCAATCTGACCTAAAGTTGGTCCATTCATCGACAAACTAGGCCCAATATTGGTTCCGTTGATCTATCCTGGAATACGAGATTAATGCCAAAGAGCCATCATCTCGAGGGGGCGTATTAGGGAATATTATCTCACATCGGAAGTTGGAAGGGATCAAACTCTAATATATATAAGATATGGACCTATGCACTCATTGCCAATTAGTTTTGAATTGGTAACCCATATTATAATAATACATACTATGGTACTGTACACAATTCTGATTCTTACATTTTCATGTTTTCAGAACTCAATTTTGCATTAGCTTTTACGTTTTTATTAAATGATTACTATTAGCTCCGTAAGAACATAAGTAGAAACACACTCATCGATCTATTAAAACTAGGATTTAAAAGTCAAAGTGTTGTGTCGTGTGTCTGGTTTTAGGGTTGCTGTGTCGTGTGAAACTCATGTTTCTTAAGCTTTTATAATGACACACATAACCTAATCCCATTAGGTTTACCAAGATGGGCTTAAACCTAATATAAACAAATTAAACTAAATCTCATTTAGTCAAGTTAACAGGCTAAAGCCCAACACATAACAAAAAATGACAATAATTCTTTTATGTGTGTGTTACGTAAACATATATCTAATATATGTGTCCCCAAATATAAATATACTTTGATCCAATTTGCTTAGGTGTGTGACCCTATATGATCATAAATATTAGTAATAGGTTTTTAATTTATAGATTATAATTTGTTTCTAGCAAAACATTATAACCACCTAATATTATACGATATCGAGTACTCGATTATATGACTTCGTAAAAGAAAGTAAAAATGATTTCAAGACATTCCCAACAATCTCCCACATGTACTGGAATCATCTATTCCCATAATCTCTTTGCTTCTATATCTCGATCTCAACATAAGGCAAAAAATTGTGTCATCCTTATTAGGCTAGATCATTTTATCGAACTCTGATTTATACTGATCAGAAAAATGACTGACATTCACTTCGTTTGAGCACTACCATGCATTTCTTAGTATATAATCTTCGATAGGCCAATAGATATTTATCTCCTGTTATATAGGAGGAGCAAATCCCATATTGTTCCAACTATGTTTCTTTACAAAATTCATGGCACACCCAATCAATACCTCTATAATCACCATTTACGGCTAATGTTTTATAAGATCAAAGTAAACCAATCCATAAGCAAGAAACCATAATGAACTCAGGTCAAAGGATTACACCTTTTAGTCGTAATGAGAATTTCTTGTGACACTCATATAACAATTTTCTAGAGATCTCATTGCGGGTCAGTCCAATACTATGTTCTCTAACATATATCTATGTGATTGATTTTGATACAATATATCAAAGACTCCATGAAACTTAATCATCAGTCACCTCACATTCTAGTCAGTAACCATTATTAATGTCCCATGTTAATAACCTTGACTAGGGACTCCAATGATTTTAGCATTTACCACTTATAGAGTTTCATGATCAAGTCATGTACTTGATGATCTATAAGAATGACAAATCATTGTGGGACTATTATTTATTAACTAACAATTAAATAAATCTGAAATAATTTCATTAATTTGAAAACATAACAAAATGTATGTAAACATGAACATCATGTCATAAAAAAAAAACATCTCCCTCTAGAATCAAGATCACATCTTAAGAAATCTAATGCCAATAGCAGTAGTATGAGTCTCGTGCTTAGACCGTGGAAGAGGCTTGGTCAATGGATAAGCAACATTTGCATCCGTTGAAACTCTACTAATCTTCACATTTCCTCTATCAACAATATCACGAATGAGATGATATCGCCTTTCAATGTGTTTGGATTTTTGGTGTGATTTTGGTTCTTTCACTTGAGCAATGGCTCCATTGTTATCACAATAGAGATCCACTGGGCAAGATATGCTAGGAACCGTACCGAGTTCAGTAATGAACTTCTAAATCCATACAGCTTCCTTTGCTGCTTCAGAAGCAGCAATGTACTCAGCTTCGGTCATAGAGTCTACCACAGTGCTTTGCTTCAAACTTTTCCACCTCACAGCACCTCCATTGAGACAAAAGATAAATCCAGATTGTGATCGGAAATCATCTTTATTTGTCTGAAAGCTAGCATCAGTGTAACCACTCACTTCCTCCATAGACCAAGAATTTATCCTTAGTGTATCTCAAATACTTAAAGATGTTCTTGACTGCAGTCTAGCGACTTTCACCGGGATCGTGTTGGTATCTACTCGTCATGCTGAAAGCACATGCAACATCTGGATGAGTACAGAGCATGGTGTACATGATAGATCGTATGGCAGAAACATAAGGGATTATACTAATACGTTCTCTCTCATCATGTGTCGAAGGAAACTGGGTTTTGCTGAAAGTTACACCATGAGACATTGGTAGAAAAACTTTCTTGGAATCATGCATATTAAACCTATGTAAGATCTTATCAATATAAGTATCTGGACATATTCCAATAAGCTTGTTTAGTCTATCTCTATAGATTCTTATTCCAAGAATATAAGAGGCCTCTCCCATGTCTTTCATTGAGAAACAACTTCCTAGCAAAGTATTTACGGACTGAAGCAAAGTGTTATCATTTCCAATGAGTAGAATGTCATCTATATACAACACTTAGAAAGCAACTGCGCTTCCACTAGTCTTCTTGTAAACGCTTGTTTCTTCTTCGTTTATAATAAAGTCAAACACTTTGACAGCTCCATTGAAACGAAGATTCTAACTCTNAGTCAAACACTTTGACAGCTCCATTGAAACGAAGATTCTAACTCTGAGATGCTTGCTTCAAGCCATAGATTGAGCGTTGAAGTTTGCATACCTTCCCAGCATTTTCAAGAGATGTGAAACCTTCAGGTTGTGTCATGTACACATCCTCTTCGAGATTTCCATTAAGGAAAGTAGTTTTCACATCCATTTGCCAAATCTCATAATCATAATAAGCGGTAGTTGCTAGGAGAATCCGAATGGACTTAAGCATTGTGATTGGGGATTAGGTTTCATCATAGTAAATACCATGAATCTGATTGTAACCTTTAGCCACCAATCTAGCTTTGTAAATCACTACATTACCATGTATGTCGTTTTTCTTCTTGAAAATCCATTTACACTCAATGGCTTTTGCACCATCAGGTAAATCTAGTTCATAATTTTTTCACATGCCGGGAGTCCATTTAAGATCCAGCGGCTTCTAGCCATTTTTTCTGAGCCAGGGCCCATCATTGCTTCCTTAAAAGACGTAGGTTCATCACTTTCTATGAGCAATATATCATGATTTGTCACCAATACACCAAATCTATTAGGTTCATGATGAATCCTTTCAGACCTACGCACCTCAGGTTCCACATGATTAGATTGTTCTACGACTCTTCATAGATCTAGTTCATTGTCTTCCTCATGAGTCGGAGAAATCCCTTGTGTTTCTCGAACTTCTTCGAGTTGTACTTTACTCTCACTGTTTCTCTTAGATAGAAATTCTCTTTTTAGAAAAACACTATTTCGAGCAACAAACACTTTGTTCTTGGAAGGGTTGTAGAAATAATAACCTTTGGTTTCTTTAGGATAACCAACAAGGTGGCACTTATCAGATTTGGGTTCAAGCTTATCAGAAAACATACGTTTAATATAAGTTTCACAACCCCAAACTTTCATAAAAGACAAGTTTAAAACTTTTCCAGTCCACATCTCATATGGTGTCTTTTCAACTGATTTTGATGGACATTTGTTGAGCATACACGCATATATTTCTAGAACATATCCCCAAAAGGACAATGGAAGATCTGTATGACTCATCATTGACCGAACCATATCTAATAGAGTTTGATTTCTCTTCTCGGATACACCATTCAATTGTGGAGTTCCTGTTGGAGTGAGTTGTGAGACAATTCCACGTTATCTTAGATGATCATTAAAATTTTGGCTCAAATATTCTCCACCTCGATCAGATCGAAGGGCTTTGATTGTCTTGCCAAGCTGATTTTGTACTTCATTCTGAAACTCTTTGAACTTTTCAAAGGATTCACATTTATGTTTCATCAAGTAAACATAACCATATCTACTACATTCATCCTTAAATGTGATGAAGTACGAGTAGTTTCCTCTAGCATTTATACTCATTAGTCCACACACATCTGTATGTATAAGTTCCAACAAGTCTTTGGCTCTATCACTATGACTCGTGAAAGGAACTTTAGTCATTTTTCCTAATAAACAAGACTCACATTTCTCAAATGATTCAAAATCAAATGAGTTCAAAAGTCCATCACTATGAAGCTTTTGAATACGTGTCTCATTTATAAGGCCTAAACGACAATGCCAAAGGTAAGTTTGATTTGTGTCATTTGACTTAAATCTTGTAGTATTAATGTTATAGACATGCATACTTTGGTTTAGAATATAAAGTCCATTCTCCAATGACCTACTACCATAAAATACGTTACTACGATTAAATGAGCAACACTTGTCTCCAATCGCAAAACAGAATTCTTCTAAATCCAAACAAGGAATAGAAATAATATTTCTGCTTACAACAAGAGCATAGTAGCAATTATTAAGTTCTAAAACAAAGCCTGAAGGCAAAGATAAGTGATATGTTCCTACAACTAATGCAGCAACCCTTGCCATTTCCAACACGCAGGTCTACTTGTCTTTTCTTCAAAGTTCTACTGTTGCTTAGGCCCTGCATATTTGTACAAATATGAGCACCACAGCCGGTATCCAATACCCAAGAAGTAGAACCAGAAGTAGTAACATTTACTTCAATAACATAAATACCTGAAGACGATGCATCAAAAGTCTTCTTCTTTTTCAGATCTTCCAAATACTTTTTGCAATTTCTTTTCCAATGCCCATAACCATTACAATAACGACACTTATCAACTTCAGAAGGACCAAACTTAAACTTAGGAGCTTGGTCATACTTACTTAGATTCTCAATCCAGCTTGCCTTGCCATTTCCTTTGTTTTTTCCTTGTTTCTTAAACTTTTTACCCTTTTACATCAAAAGAACATGAGGGGTTTCCTTTTTAATGTTGGGCTCAGCAGTTTTGAGCATTCCATGCAGCTCAGTCAAAGTCTTTGTCAAGTTGTTCATGTTATAGTTCATAACAAATTGATCATAACTTGACGGCAATGACTGCAAAATGAGATCAGTAGCCAACTCTTAGCTTATCAGGCAGTCCAGCTTTGCCATATTATCAATATAACCCATCATCTTAATGACATGAGGGCTAACTGGACTATCCTTTGGCAGCTTACACTCAATGAGAGCCTTAACCGTTTGGTATCTCTCAGTTCGTACTTGCTCCTAAAACATTCCTTTCAGGCTTGTGATCATGTCAATTGGTGAATCCATGTTCTCATATTGCTTTTGCAAGTCCGAGTTCATGGTCGCCAACATAAGACAACACACATCGACCATATCATTGACATGCTTCTCATAAGCATTTCTCTCTGCATGTGGAGCACTTGTCTTAGGTTTTTCACAGAGAATCTTTTCAAGGACATAGTCTTTCTTCTCTTGTTTGAGAAAAATTCTCAAGTTTTGGTACCATTCAAGGAAGTTCGATCCATTCAATTTGTCCTTCTCAAGCACAAATCGTAATGAAAATGAACTGTGAGGAGTTGACACTGCTGTACACAAGATTAGCAAATGTTAATATGATGTTCATAAGTATGAGAAGTCTCAACAATTAAGAAAACTCACATTATATTCAAAATACCATTATTCTCAAAATGAATATAATGATCCAAGATCCATATTTCACTAGAATTCAAGTGAGCTTTGGCTTATCGCCTGGATGACTAGCTATTTAAGTAAACAACACCTTGTTTTTTTTTTTTTTGTCAACACACATTAATAATTCACCAAAAAAAAAAGTGAAAGGATAAGTTACACTTCGAAACCAATAGGTGACTCTCTAGAAGAACGAGCGAGAGCATCAGCCTTATGGTTTAGAGAGCGCGGAATTACATGAAAAGAGAAGCACTAAAAAGAGACTTCAACCTGTAAAAATCCTCCTGGTATGGTTGGAAAGCCGGCCAATCTTCTGGGTTGAGGAGTAGCTTCAGAGCATCCGAACAATCTGTAGCTAACTCCACTTCTAGGAATTGGGAAAGAATCAGAGATTCCATAGCCCAAAGAATAGCTTCCACCTCCGAGTGCAATGCCGAGAGACTTCGCCGAATTTATCGTGCTCCCCTACAATCTCCATGTGTAGCATCCGAAAAACAAATCCAACCCAGACCCGAAACAAGGTCTGAACTTTTCCAAGAGGCATCAACGAAGCATCTATAACCCGTAAACGTTGGGTCAACAGTCAAAGGTATAGACACCTCTGACCAAATCGAATCCGAACTTCGTAATCCTTGTTGGGTTACATGATTTGTTTGACACATTGCTTGTGACCATTCTGTCATCTCTTGCTCCACCTTAGCTAGCAACTCCNTGACACATTGCTTGTGACCATTCTGTCATCTCTTGCTCCGCCTTAGCTATGTACTTGTCCCAGCAAAGCAATTCTCATTTCTGTCCTTCCATAGAAACCATATCAACCAAGGAAAAATTTTGCCAATCCTGGAATCTTGAATTCTCGAGAACAGGAAATCCAGGTTGTACCAAATTGAGCTTCCCGGAAAAACATCAACGGGTGAGGGAATAGGAGATAATGCCCATGTTTGAATTACCGGGGGGCATTCAAACAGAACATGATTAATAGTCTCCTCCTCCGCCCCGCATCCACTACATCTAGATTCATCTTAACAGCAACACATCCTGATAACACTTGCCAAATAAAATGTTTTATTTTATTTGGACAATCTAATTGCTAAATTTTTGAGTATAAAGCACAAAAATTTGGCCCATAGTAAGCCGAATTTAAAATAGAATTACTTTCCTCTAATTTATATCCAGACCTAACTGAATAACGACCAGATTTCGAATAGTGCCAGCCCCAATAATCTGATCGAACTCGTCGTGGGATCGGGATACCCATAATTAGTTGTACGGCAGAGGGGATAAAATATTGACATAGTAAAACCTTTCTCCAAGATCGGGTTTGAGAATCAATAAATTGATCTACTGTAAGATCCGGATATATACTTGGATCAATACCAATAGCAGCTCTTGGGTGAGTATCTGGTATCTATGGGTCCCTCCAAACCGCAATAGATTGACCGTCACCAATTTTTCTTATTTTACCCTTATCTACCAGAGATCTAGCAGAAATAATACTCCTCCATCCATAAGAAGAATTAGCAGGTAAAACCGTTGTGATTGGACACCTATTCATATAATATCTCCCTTTCATAACCTTGGCATACAAGGACTCAGGAAAATCAATCAACCTCCATAATTGTTTGGCGAGTAGAGCTGAATTAAATTCCTCCAAAACCCGGAATC
>OVAX01004256.1:0-14191 GCA_900406405.1 Lepidium africanum | reverse complement strand
ATGAGTGAGTGAGCTTCCTTAGCCAACTCCTTAGCTCTCGAACATGTGATTAGTCCTACCAACTTCGGTTCATCCTTAACTTTAGCTTCCGTACTACTCATGATCACATCAGCAGTGAAGCACAATAGCAGCGCTACTAGGTTGAGAAACTTTTGAAGTTGTACCAACAACTTCACTAAGGGTATGTAAAGCCAATGCATCTGAATGAGATTGTCCAGACCAATCAAACCAATTCGCTTTGCCTTGAGACCAAGAAGTCTAATTAAGAACTGTTGATTGACTTGTTTTTCAGTGAATTTCGCCTCGGAAACGATTTCAGTTAAAATTCCACTCAAGTGAACATCAAGATCCAATTCTTAAACTATGAACTCTCATCTTTCTCTGTCACACCAATGAAGAGTATATCTCCTTTCCATTCTATTACATCGATCTTGTTTGAAGCGGACAAAATCTGCAGTTACAACATAAAAATCAAAACTTTTGAATTCAATCAATCAAAACACACAAAAGGAAATCTAAAATCAATGAATCGAAACTAAAAAAAAATACAAAAAAAAAATCTCAAACCAGAGTAAGAAACCGAGAGTGTGGGTCGTGGCTAACATTAGTGAAGAACAATACGAGAAATGTGATTGAACTTGAGGAGGAAGCTTTCGTATGTTAACTCTTATTCGAAAAAGCAACGAAGAAAATAACAATAATCAGGATGAAATAGGTCGAATTTCGATTAGTCATAAATGGGTTGTGAAATACATCAAAATCTATTGTCAAAGAATCCACTAGATTTTCAATT
The DNA here is from genome assembly GCA_900406405.1 of Lepidium africanum. Classification (NCBI taxonomy): domain Eukaryota; kingdom Viridiplantae; phylum Streptophyta; class Magnoliopsida; order Brassicales; family Brassicaceae; genus Lepidium; species Lepidium africanum. The sequence goes on along the minus strand of OVAX01004256.1, from coordinate 13,398 downwards.
TCTTAAAGAATAACATGTGACTTTATTGTATTCTGAAATCCATTGTCGAAATACATAGTTCAATAACACAGGATTTTAATGGATTTCAACAAATACAACATTGAGTAACAGTGGATTTATCGTTGAATTTGAAATCCATCAAAATACATAAAAATACATTATACAATAACACCCCCTATGCAGAAAACAGAAATCAGTTTTTCTGCTCAACACTTATTGACTTCCCTCCCATTGCAAAAAATCCAAATTATTCGCTACTCTCTCTTAGACAAAAACATTTCTCCACAATTGCCCAAACCATTGTCTTCTTCTTTGTCTTCCCATCATTCTGGTCACAAGTTTATAGAATAAAGAACCAGGAATTCTTTTTTGTTTTCCCGCCCAAGTAATAAAACTCATTGCCTAAGTCATTTTTTTTCATTTTAGAACAAAATTACAAACTTAGGGTTCTTCGGTTTCTTGATTAAATCTTTTTCCTCTCACACTCAATCTGGATTTCGATTGTAATCAGAGCGAATAATCATCACCTTTTTGATTTTTGTAGATACGTGTGAGAATTATGAAAGCGTCATTCACAGAGTAAATTGGAGCAAGCGAGTTTGGCTATTGGACCAGCCGGAGATTGATCTCGTTTCTGGACAGATCTTGTTTCAAGAGATTCACAAATTTGGCTATTGGACCAGCCAACGAATCCATCCAAACAGAATTTAAATCCGAGGAGTTTAAGAAGATTGGTGGCTTTACCCTTCTGCTCCATTCAATCTGGTGACCTGAAATAGTATGATTTTCCTAAACTTTCTAATTGTTAATTCTGATAGAGTTTTCCTATGTAAGTTGCTGTTGTGGACATTTGTTCATGGTTTATGAATTGCTTGAGCTAAATTTTTTGTTTTAATCTTCCTTATTCAAGTTTGCTTAGTTATCGTCTTCATTTTATTTTGATAAAGCATGATTTACCTTTATGAAGAAGATTGTCATTTGAAAGAGAGAGAGAGCTAAAACTAAATACAGAATTGAGTAAAACATATCATTACACAATCTGATTATCTTCAATTTCTCTCTAGTCTAAGTTGCTTTCGTGCCTCTTGATCCAATAAAGATCCAATATGTGTCTGAAAGAATCTTAGGTCCTTCTTCTATTTCTTGTACAGAAGGTGTGGTGATCCGTTTTTCGTTTGATATCCCTAAACTTCCCTTTAAAGTCGTATTACTTCTCTCTTGATTGTTTGGTTAAGTGGAGTTTAATAATTAGTATGAAAATGCAATTTTCATTTAAAAATGTCAAAAATACAAAAATACGTAAGCATTATTCAAAAATATTATCCTCAAATTTTCCACTAAAAGCTTAATTCTTTAGAAAATAATCCAAAAAGTTAGGTTTTTAATTCATTTATGGAATAATTTAGGATTTTTTCACGCAAAAAAATTATACGTAAGAAATAATAATGTCTATTCGATATTGTTGCAATAAAAATGACTAGTTAAAGTGGTATAAACCGTTTTGTCAACAACTAGGTTCTAAGATATGATCGATTGATCTATTTATAAACTTCACAAACTTCTACCAAATATCATGTGGAGAAGATACCATTTTTAGAGCCAAATTCATGTAAAAAAGATAGCAAGGATATTATTCCACTTAACCAAAGACAATTCCTTCAACCAATTTTATTTATTTTATTTTCATATACAATAGCGTTTTGTGTCTACAATATGGTATTTTACAATAGCTGTTATTTTGTATTATAATATCTAGATACTAGCATTATGTCGATATCATATATACCACTAATTTTTAAATATTTTTATTTTTAACACTAATTTTCTGAAAATATGCATTTAATATAAATATATTTAATTTAACAATAGAATCTAATTAATTCATAATCTAACTATAAAATAATTTGTTTACTTTAAAAACAAAATACATAGCTTCAAATTTAAAAATATTTATGAAAAATACACTTATTCTTTCAGCTTCTCCTCCTTAATATCTATCTCAACGAGCCTTGCCTCGGGAGGACTCTCCTCTTTTATTTGGGCGTTTCTGATTTATCAATTGTTTCATAACTCCACGGTACATTGGATCAATGTCTTCTTCGTCTAATTCAATGCGGATCAAGCTGTGTCCTATAGCTCTCCGGTATTGTTCTCATGTGAGCTCCTCCACATCACTTCCTTGCCCATCATTTGCTTCTTGTTGTGGCTGTTGGTGGAGTTGTGGTATGATTCCATTTGCCGGGAGTCCGCAGATTAGTCCTTTTCTTGCTTCCATGTCTGAATCAGATTGTAAAGCAACAGAGAAATTAATAATTACATATCAAACAAAATGAAACAATTAACTAATAAAAGAATGAACAAACACAAGGAAGCTACATATTCAACTTTACAATAATGAATAAACACAAGAATGAACAAACACAATAATGAACAAACACAATGATATCTGTTTCAAATGACAAAAATGAATTACATCTATTCTTCTAGATAGTTACAGAGGCTAAGTACTCAACTTAACGAGGCTAATGATTTAACTTTCCAAGTGGAAATCAGATAGTTAGAAGATTAGCAACTGTGATAGTTCGTTCTCTAACCTTTAGCAATCAGATTCTCTGGCACCTTTGCTCATTCGTGCTCCAACCTATCAAATATATAACAAGTAAATGTCAGCATATCAGATTCAGATTTCATCACATTAGTAGTAGACGAGAAGAAGAATAAATGGCGAAGAAAGTCCTAATTATATCAATTAGACACAAATTTATACAAAAAATATCATTGAGAGAAGATGCAACAAGTGAGATGTAAAGAAATCTGGGATATAGATTTTTGTCGTTGAAGTGTGACGCAAAGAAATGCAAAGTTTTGAGACGCAACGAGAGAAGAAGGAGAAACGACAAGAATAAGAAACAGCAAAGAAAGAAGATAATAAAACCCTAGATCTCTTTCGTTGAAGTGTGTTATATTGAGCGGATTTAAGTTCTGTTCATCCTATGGTTGAGATTTACAATAATTTAGGATTATTTGATCCTACGGTTGAGATTGATAATAATTCAAGATTATTGATCCTACGGTTATTTATCTCACAGTTAGATTATTGATCCTACGGTTGATATTGTTTCAGATAGTGCATCATAGTACTCTCTTGCTATAGATTCAATTTGTTCAAAATAAGTATTTTCATTTTAAACTAATTATATAATGTATTAATTTTTTTTATATGATAATTACGAAAATATTATATATTTGTTAAGTCATTTAATTTATAACTTAATTTCTTAATTTTATGACTGTAAAAAATTGTAAAATGAATTCAATATAAATTTAATCTAAATCCAAACCCCAAACCCTAAATCCTAACTCCAATCCCTTAACCTATACTCTAAACCTTCAAAATATGGAATACAATATTATTTTAAATTTGTTATTATAACAAATGTTATAATGTATGAAAATTATTGTAATTTTATTTCTAATAACAATACATTTACAATTATAAATTAGACGGTAATCCATAATCCTAAAATCTAAACTCTAAATTCAAGATGGAATTATAAAGCTTATTTAAAATAGAATAATAGAGCTTATTTAAATGTTCTATGAATTTGATCGAATTCTTTGACATATGTTTTAATAAAGCTTATTAAAATTTAAGATAGAATTATAAAGCTTATATCTATTTGAAGATATGATAATTTATATTAAATTTATAATTATAAAGCTTATTAAAATGTTCTATGAATTTAATCAAATTTCTTGACATATGTTTTAGTTTAATATAACCGAATTCAATTCAATTTTATCAAAGCTTATTACAATAATTGAAGATATGTCTATTATATTTAAATTTTATATTTAAGCTATTTGAAGATATGATTTATATTTAATTTATTATTATAAAGTTTATTATGACGTTCTGTTCTTTCGATATGTTTTTATTCAATATAAACCGAACTCAATCAACTGTTATCAAAGGTTATTACACTATTTGAAGATATGTTTGTTTTATATTAAAACTTCATAATCTAAAGTAAAAGCACCTTAATCATACAACATCAGTTAGGTAATGTACTCACAACATAATATTACAAACAAAACACAAGCCTCGATCTCACATCATTATTATTTTGTCATCAGGCCAAGCTACGGTTGTTTCCACTGCATCAGAAATAAATTCAACTTTGAAATTTGGTCTCCACACTCGTGCGATATCAATCTTTGACACTTCTACTCAGACTTTTCTAGCATTGGGGTCTAGAGGTATAAAATGTACCTTCTCTGCTGGATCAGTTGAAGAGACTCGGTCTTGTGCAACCCTTTCTCCAGAACCATTGGAGTCTACCAATAAACTTTTTTGTTTCCCTCCTTTGCTACTATTGGTACTGTTACTTGCACTCTACAAATCAGAATTCAAAACATAATTTAGTAAAACATAACTGAAATATTATTTTGAACACAAATTTATGAGGAGAAGAAAGTTACCATATGTACGGTCTCATGAACTAAATGTATCTTATGCAATGGCCATGCAATATCATCATTACGTGCATCGCCTAGCACTTGGTCTCCACAGAAAAGCACTATGCTTACAAACTACATCAACATTCACAATAACGGCATTTGGCCCCAGAGGTATATTGTTAACCATGTCCTTTGGGTCACTTGAACACAATATGCCCTCACCAATTATCTCATCATCTAAATTCCAATCATAAATGTAAACCCTTCCTTGAGAAGACCTTTCATCCAAAGTATTTATGCAAAAAACAATATATGAAGCATTTATGAATAACAACTGTATTCAGTTCTAATACTAGGAAAGAATAGTTACCGAGGATCTATCTGACTTGGTTCCAGGTGAGTCAATGTCATTATCTAAAATCACCTTATTAGCTGGCCATGCAATCTTGATTTCTATACAATCCCCAAGTGATAACATGGTTGAGGTGGGCCTCTATATGCATGCTTCTGAGTTTGTTACAGACTTGACCAAAAAAGCCAAAACATTTGGTCCTAGTAGAATCTGACCAATCTTGTACAGTCAGAAGAGCAAAACTCCCCTTCACCGACAACAACGTCATCATTCTTGACTAATCTAATAACAGACACATAACACCTACTTTGCTAACATTGCTTCCTTGAGACTTAGAGACCTCATCACTATCTCTCTAACAAAATTCAGATAAACAACAAATCCAATAGCAAATAAATCCAAAACAGTGATGAGCATTTACCTTCTTTCCATATAAATCCTGAACAACAATCCGAAGGTCTTCAATCTTGGTGAGTAACTCTGTTTGTGTTGCTTCTAGTTTTTGTACATGTGTATCTCTAGCTTGTAGGAATGCAAGCTTTGTGTAAGCAAACCCTCTGCCCATCCCTCTCAGCCTTCCAAGTTTATCTTTTCCCAATACTTGGCTAACAGCATCGTCTATGACATTAGAGTTGGCTGTAGACTCCATTTCACTATCAATTGATTTTATTTTTTTCCTAGCAATACAAAAAATGGTTATAATACAATTACAAATAATATTAACAGAGATATATAAGCATTTAACAGAAATATTACAATTGTTTCTGCAAATTCTTCTCTCACAGGTGTTCCATCAGCATGTGTGTGGCTACCCACACCTTACATTTACTCACTTTACTATGGTCTGAACTTTTCTTCCTCTATAACATAAAAACATTTAGCTTTATTTGTTTTCTATGTTGATAATTACTTCAACATTAGACACATTCCATCTCATGAGCTAGTCGAACGATTCCTTTGCGACTTGTAGTGTGAGGAATCTGACCCCTCCTTAGTTCCATGTATCTGTCATTTTGTTCATAGTAAAGAAACATATAAATTAAATAAACTAATTGACATCACAATCACCTTATTGGACTTTATAAATTGACATATTTGGAATGCTACACTTATTCTACTCTTAACCTAGTTGTTCCAAGCAGTCGTAAATGCAATGTTACACGTTAGTTTTTGAAATTGCTCCTTACTTTGGGTAGATCAGACTTGATTAGTCAATCTGCATTTAGAAGCCCTCCACAAGCATCCCATTTTCTTAAATACAGAGTCTTTTTGTCAGTTCTCCGTCAAATTAAACCTCCCCTACAAAGAAATTTTTTAGGTAAACATCAAATACACAATTTTGTTATATAATTGTTGATTATTTCACATGAATTTCCTCTTAGAGTGTATATTTTGTCTCTTCATCTAAATGTCTCCAGTCATCAAGTATTACTGGTACGTGCTTCCTTACAAGAGTTCCAAGAAATGATGAAAGTGCGACTGATCCAAGCCCCATAGGTTCATCTATAGTTGTAAAAACTTCCACCTTGTCGTCATGGTGTTTGGCAATTTTCCGCATCTCTGTTGGTCCCCTTGTATTCTTTCTTGATGTCTCTGACTCTTGAATTAGTGCCTCTTGATTAGACTCAGAAACACATTTAGCGGGAGGATGCACATTCAGAGGCACAGTAGGAGGAGGCACAAATTCTGCATCCATATGTTTGTAATGTTTTATATCTTCTATCTCATCCCAAATATTCTTCTTGTGACCTGGAGAAGATTCAGTAGCTTCCTCCTAGTTTTTAGGATATTCCCCATATCTAGATTCATTCTCAGGCACTTAATCACCATCTCCAAATGCATTCCCAAGTACTTGATCACCATCTCTAGATGTATTCTCTGATACTTGATCACCATCTCCAAATGCATTAACATGTATTTGATCACTATATCCAGATGCATTCTCATGTATATTCTTAATCTCAGTAGATGTATCAATAACATGATCTTTCTCCTTTTTAATTTGCATTTTACTCTTTTTTTATGTCTCTTCAATAGGAGTGGTTTTTATGTCTGCTTGACGCTTACTTCTACGTTTACCACCTGAGAATGGCTTCATATTTGACCTGAAACATAATAAACAATGTCAATAATTCTCTTAAAACTAGTCTATGACCAAGACTCCTTCACAATCATCTCTAACACAAAAGCTCTCGACTTAATCTGATTGATTTCCTAAGTCTTCGAATTCTTGAACTAGTAAAGGGACATATGTGAATTCTACTTCTGTTTCTAACTCGTGATATCCTCTTGGTTGTGCCTTCATAACTACATACCAAGAAGAATTCTCATCATCTCTTGAGTAGAATACTTGTTTAGCTTGTGATGAGAGGATATAGGGATCCTGTAGATATGAGGACTTGTAGATATGAAGACTGGTTCATATGGAGGTTCACCAGTGTAAAGCCATCTTTTTCTTTACTCCATGTCCTTTGTTAGCCCAAGTACACTTAAATAATGGAACCTGGAACATGTGGTAATCCAACAAAATGATCTCCTTTATGACACCATAAAATGAAGCTACGTCGCCATGTGTCTTGAATCTCGAGCACTAGACCTACAATAGAGAATGCTGCATATGTTACTCTACTATTTTGAGTTTTTTCGCTTTACATCTTCTATATGGAAACAATGTCCATTAACAACATATCCCTTATAGGACTGATCCTTTGAGTAAGTTGGTACCTTATAAGAACATATAAAAAATACATTAGTAGTTAAACTAACATAATAATAATGAAATACAACAAATGCATATTTTTTGCCGTATCCACTTTGCAAACCTTTCATTGTGGTATTTCCATTTAAGAGTTTCATTTCTAGCACATCTCACATCTATAGCTTCGAGTTATTCCAAATGTAACCTAAGAAGATAGAAGTTAGATACATAATAACTGTTTTGTTCATTAGAACATATTACATAATGAGATCCATAACTGTTACATTATACACTTACTCAATATATGGTTCCATAATTGCTGTGTTCATTAGAACATATCAATGAGCTATGTTTTGTTCCTTGTCTATAAAAGTTATATTTGTTGCCTTATGCAGAGGTTGACCTTCAAGTAAGAGATGGTTTGAACCAATATCTTCATTACGGTTAATTGTGCTTTCAGCAGATACAGAGTTTTGAAGAAACTCGAGGCAAAAGGCTAGGCATTCTCCAGCTAGATATCCCTCAGCCATGCATGCTTCCGGTCTTGTAAAATTCTTAACATATGTCTTCAATGTTTTCATGTACCTACAACTCAACTAGAGAACTCTAGTCAACTATGGCTACCACCAAACTATAATATAAATATAACTAACCAACCGAAAAGGTACCTTTCAAAAGGGTACATCCAACAAAAATGTGCTGGTCCACCTAATCTTGCTCCCCTTGCTAGATGTACAGGCATGTGGAACATAATATCAAAGAGTGAAGGAGGAAAGTATCTTTCCAGCAAGCATAAAGTTTCATCAACCTCAGACTCCAAGGTTAACAACTTCTCTGGGTCTATGACACGCTGACATAATCTATTGAAGTAGTTACATAGTCGATTCAATGCAACTCTTGGACCTCTTGGCAGTAAGCCTCTCAATGCCACATAAAACAGACTTTGTATTAGAACATGATGATCATGGGACTTCATATTACTAAGTATAGGTGGATCCACTTTAACACAATTGGAAATATTGGCACAATAAGCATTAGGACCTCTGAATTTAGACAACCTCTTAGAAAATCTTCTTTTTTTCAATTTTAGACAACCAATAGACAGCTGGAAGCAAATATATTCTCTTCCCACGTACCTCAGCGTGTAAGTTTCTTCAAATGCTCATATCTTCTAAATCTTTGTGTGCATTCACTCCATCTTTAGATTTACAGTTATGCATCAGCAAAGACATCACCCATATTCTTCTCTACGTGCATCACATCAATGTTGTGACGCACCGGCATATCCTAGAACAAGTGATATAAGTAGTTATTAATGCATTCCTGCATCAGATATATAAACACTGAATTATGAAGAAATGTTTACCTTCCAATATGATAAATTAAAGAAGACATACCGCTTTTTCCACCTCCAAAGATCAGAGGTTTCATCAACATCTTCATGTGCAATAACTTCATCTTCTGGTATATATGTTCTTTTCCTCTTGCTTTTCTTGTCCAAAGGCTTCCCAAAATCATTTTTGAAGTTTCTGAGTGTCTCAAGTATTTGACTACCACTTTGAATTCTATTTGCAGTTCCACTCTCAATATTATTGTTCAACCAAACCTTTTTTTTTTGTGAATGGATGACAATGTCTGAGTCATTTCCTGTTACACATATACACATACTTTCAACTGAACTTTAGCCACCTAGGTGGTGTATCTTTTCAATAGTCTTTACATGCTTGTTTCTCTTTACCTTGTATCCAGCCAATGTTCCCAAGGCACGGTAGTCAGTAATTGTCCGCAACAATATAGCTTTAAGATTAAACGTCTCCTTTGAAAATGCATCATAAAGTTCCATACCTTCATTCCATAAATCACTTAGATCATCTATCAAAGCTTGTAGATAGACGTCAATGTTATTGCTTGGTGTAGTTGGACCAGGAATAAGCATTGTGAGCATTATATTCTCAGTTTTCATGCACTTCGTTGGAGCCATATTGTAGTTCACTAACAACACCGGCCATGTACTATACTTGCTGTTCTGTATTGAGAATGGATTCATCCCATCAGTAGAGAGCCCTAATCTGAGGTTTCTTGCTTCAACTACAAACTCCGGCCACTTGTCATTCACCTAAACCCAAGTTAATGAGTCACCAGGATGACTCAATGTACCATCTGCACTAGCATTTGAGAAATGCCAAGTCAACTCCTTAACCAACCTTTTGATCTAAACATTCTTTTAATCTATCTTTGATAGGAAAATACCTTTGCACCTTTGCTGGAATCCCTTTCTTGTCCTCACTAGTGTGTTTGTCACTTTCCCATCTCGAATCATTACATCTTGGACAACTAACCATATCCTCGTATTCATTCCGATAAAGAACACAATCATTCTTGCAGGCATGAATGATTTCATAACCAAAACCAAAATTCTCCAAGAACTTCTTCATCTCATCAGTCGACTTTGGAAGGACATTTTTCACAGGTAGCATGTCATGGATTAGCATGAGTAGCTGATCGAAGTAGTTTTCTAACATTCCACTCTTCACCTTGATTCTGTAAAGCCCCATGATTGCAGAAACCTTGGTGTAGTTGAGACATGACGAGTATTATGGAGTTTCAGCGTCCTCTAACTTCTTTCTAAACTTAAATTCTTCTCCATGTCCAGCATCTTCAAACTGACCTCCAGTCTGAAGTTCAGACCTTTCATTGAATTCCCTTGCTAAAAAAGCCTCAGGCTCATATGTTGCTACATCAGTGATTCTTTCTGCCTTGATTTCCCCATGCTTACTCCAACACTTGTTTCTCTTATACTTGTGATCCATCCCCTTTATCACTAGATGATCCAACACTGTCCCTAGTGATTGATGGAAAATATTACGGCACTCGATACATAGACATAATATATGCGTAAGATTACCCAATTTCTTTGCTGATTCATAAACAAAAGTAGTTGCTCCTAGCTCATACTCAAGACTAGCCATACAAGTTAAGTACATGTTCAAGATTAAAACTTAGATGAAATATATAAGCTTGAGCATAAAATTAGATACTTAACAGAAATATAACCATACCTTGGTAGCCATACCCAAGCCTTATCCATGTTGCCAAAATAGTACCAAAGCTCCAAACAAAATATACATACACAAATGTACCAAACAGTCATATAGATAAAGGTTTCAAAAACACTTAATCAAAGCTTTCCATACATAACAAAATCTTAGTAGTTGAGATACCTTTAGTTTCTGTCGTTTCTTATTTGTTTGTTGATTTCGAACTGTAAAAATTGAGAAAAGGATTAATCGGTTAAAGTAAGTCAGAAAATAAGGATAACTTGATAACAACTACTCAAACTGAAAAAGAAACTCTCAAAATTACCTTCAATGAATCACTCAACCCAAGCACAACGTTTTCCTACGAAGGAGATAAGGAATTGAGACGTAGATTATCATGTATTCACTCCTAATAAACAAAATAAAGCATACATAAAGATATCACATTCCTTACCTGAGATTCACATGGACTTGACAGATTTAGGTGGCTGAGAAACCTCCGGAACTAGAAGACTCTTCGACAACAGCGAACTTGGAGAGAATTTTGAACTTGACATATTGAAATCGAAATTTGGAGAAAATTTCGAAATCGAAAGTTGTGAAAGAAGAGATAACGAAATGATGAGAAAGAGTATCTAGTTTCAAATCAACGAGTTCCGAATCAATGATTTTCAAGAAATTTGTGAAATTAAGGAGTTTTTGGATTACATGCAATGAGATTTGGGAGAATGAGTAGAAGAGACAAAAAGAGAAAAAAGCCTTAAAAATCTTTTGCGTTTTCTTAAAAAAACTTCTAAGTGTTGGAGGGAATGTAATTTATTTTTTCCGCCATACATATTATAGCGTTTTGTTTTAACATACGCTATTAAAAATATTAATGTATTAAAAAGGTGTTATGTGGAATTAATACCACATAATATCATAGCGTTTACAAATAAACACTGCTATGAAAGAAAAAATGGAGGCGAAACAATAGCACTTCCCAAAAATGCTATACTCGTCTGCTATAAAAAGCTGATATTCTTGTAGTGTCTGCTCATAATTCTTCTGATGATGGTATGCTTCATACACAGCCATACATTTGCTTTGACTACCTCCTGTATCAAATTGTTCATTATCATCTGATTATGTATCAATCTATGTATGTGTGTATGTTTACTTTGACCTTGGTTTTGTTGCAGATTGTGAAGTTTGAGTATGTCTCCAGGTTCATTTCTCAATGTTGTTGATCTCTCAACATTTCTCAATGTTGTAAATGAGGAAGTGTGATTGTTTAGCTTCCAATAACTATGTCATTACCGCAGAGTCTATGTCATGACATGTTCGAGTTTGTACTGAATCCAAATACCACCATGTCAGTGATAATTCAGGTTAGTAGCTATTCAATGTTGTGTATATTGATTTTTTTATCCTTCTATGGATTCGATATATGTGATGTTTATCAATTTCTAATTGTCGTGTAGGTTGCACATGATGATGGTTCTGTATCTTTCTTTTTGATCCTCGGCTCTGAAATGTAGCAGCAAGTTATGTGAACTAGGGAAGAAAGTTTTTAGTTAGATCAGAGGTTTGGAAGACGTCGATATCAAGTAAAAATGAGTTCAAATTTGCTACAGAGATTCTAAACAAAGTGATATCGTTTTATTATTATTGTAAATTATCATTATTGTTATTGATATTGTTTTCGTAAACTAAAATTGGAGTTTTTGGAATTTAAAATTAAAAAAAAAAAAACAAAATATAAAACCTCATTTAAAATCGACCAAAATATGAAATGAAACTATTGATAACAGATATACACTTAACATATAAGATAAGTAAGTTTTATACATTTTAATACTAAAATATGAAATAAAAATTTTCAATATGTAAGGAAGTATAGTAATGCCGAGTTGTGGTTAGGATGATCCAGTTAATGACTTGGTGTCAGAGTTTGATTCCTATCCACTATATTATGGTAGCTTAAAAAATGGATTTTAGGGGTGGAGTTTAGGTTTGGATCGGGCCTTGTCGATATAATGTTGATAAAAAAAAGAAAATATAGTAATAACATATAATATGTTGTTATAAAAATAAAATTTAAATATTATAATACATTCTAACAATAGGTTTAAAAATGTTATACAAATTTTGTAACTCAGATTTGAGTGTTTGGAATTTAGGGGTTAGAGTTTAGGTGTTGGAATTTATGATTTAGGGTTTAGAGTTTAGGGTTACAAGGTTAGAGATTCACAATTATCCTTCATATTTACAAATTTGTTGTTAAAAATCTTTTGGAAATTTTACAGGAATCCTTCACTTAAATTTAACATTTTATGTATTATCAAGTATAATAAGTATATAACTTATTAAGTCATCTATGGATGTATATCTCGTTATACTTAGGTATAAATGGAATTTGTTTAATAATTTTTATGACTATAAAATTAAATTTTACATTAAAAGAATTAGCAATCTCTATTATAATAAAACCGTAGCGTTGAATTATCCGTATAATTTATAATAAAAATCTTTGATTGGTCGATTTGTATTTGAAAACTAATTTTTCTGAATAAAAGTTGTTTAGATAATTTGTCATATAATTCGGTTGTATCACCATAATTTTTCTCATAAAAATTCTCATAACACCAATAATTTTTAATAATAGTAAAATACAACAATTTTAATTTGTTTATAGAACCACAAAGTGAAACTTTTGCTTAATGGTTATTAATTTTAGAAAATTTTTCTTTTAATTTGTTATTTTTTTGATTATTTATTGTTATAGTTTTTTCTTATTTTTTCGTATAAAAAAAAATATAGACACATTTCCAATAATATAGTTATATTCTTAATTATAAAATTATTTA
>OVAX01004255.1:0-14193 GCA_900406405.1 Lepidium africanum | reverse complement strand
TGAACCCAGAAATCCTCCGGCACCGGTAACGCAGACCTTTCCTTTCTGAACAACCGACATAGTTGATCTATTGGGTTCTTCCAAACAAACAAGAAGATTCTTCCTAAATATCGTCTGAGAGAGAGAAAGAGATGTGTTTTGATTTCTCTTCCAAGTGCCAAAGGATAACTCGTGTTTGACCATCTGCCTCCATACGTCTCTGTAATTCCCCTTATCGATGGAATGTCCTCGTCTTTAATTATTTATTAATTCATATAATATGGTTTTATATATCACTCATAAAAGTTTCTACATGTCTATTTCTGATTACTATTAACGTTCTTGGCCTTTTGTAATAGTACAATAACCATACTAGATAAATTATAAAACTGTATGTTGTTAAATGATTGGCTGTTTTTTAATGCTTGAGTTGTTAGTTTATGATCAATTTACATCTATAGTTTAACAACATATTGAACCAACAGAGATCTCATGAATCATTCATTGATTAGAAAAATTGATTTACTGGTGCTGAATCGAATTCAAATTTTCAGGGTGAACCAACCTGGTTAACTATGGTTTGCAATCCCGTAAATGCTTCACTTCAAACTGAATTTGGATTCTTTTTTTATGGTAATCATGCTATCTAGCATCTCACAATTTAAACTTCCATTTATAAACATTCAGATTCAGATTAAAAATACAGTCGTCATTAAGGTAATATTCAAAAAGATAGGCATATACAACTGAGAAATACAAAATTTACAGCCCAAAAAATGAGAAAAAAAAGAAAGAAAAGAAGGACAAGTGTTAAGGCTGTTCCACTGTTAGCTCCTGTATTAGTCGTTCTATTTGTCTTCTGTAAACAGGCATGAAATGATCGCTAATCATCCTCTGCGATAACCTCACCTTACTATACAATGACCTCGGCGTCAAAAAGATACCTATTCTTCCTTCCTCCACTGTCTCAGGCCTCTCGAGGGCAGAACCGGCTTCTTCTTCTTCTTCATTAGCCTCTGTGACTTCAGGCTGGACCGTGACAATATGCATGATTTTACCCGGCGGGAGAAATCTGCGAGATTCTTTCATCTCGAGCGTTCGATTCTCAGGCTGGGGCATACCCGCCTCCGCAATGACAGCTTCTTCTTCTTCTTTTATTTCTTTTGCTACGTCGACTTCTTCAGGCTGTTGCTCTGAAGACTCATGGTAAAGGTCATGCTCCAGCTGCTGCCAAAGCTCAGCTTCCGTCATACTCTCTTCGCGTGTTTCAATCTCTGCTGGATCCTCACATTCATCAAGATCAGTGGCTCCAATACGATTGGATGTTTCAATGTAATCGGAAGATTCAGCATCTGTTTTCCACTTCCCGGTAATTTCTTCATCTGTAACAAGAAGATCTGAAGTTTCAGCTCTATCTTGGGACACTGCTTCAGAAGAGTCCAACTGATTTTCTGAATTTGATTGTGTAGCAGATGCTCTGCGCCGGGGTCCCATACATGACCAAGAAGATATGCTTAGTGCAGGACGGGTTAGCATGCTCTGAGCTCTTCTCATCACAACCTGCAAGAGTTTATTTTATTCAAAAACTTTTGTCTTAAGTGCTATTAAGTTCACAAGCATATCAGTGTAATTACCTGTGTGCCACTAGAAACTGGGCGTAACATTGCACCAGCGCCAACAACTTTTGCTTTGGCAGTTGCCATAGATGGAAGCCGTGATCCTAAAGCCGTAGCTGAGCGATAAACAGTGCTGAGAATTCGAGTACGTTCAATCTGATTTCTCAGATCATTTAGCCAAGCAGATGCTGTTACCTGAAGAGGTGGAAAGGGCAGAGCATATGGTTAATCTCAAGACAATACAACAAACGGCTTCCCCAGGTACATAAATGAAAAAAACATTTTCTGCTCTAGAAAGCTAACCTCAGCGCGTAGGTCATCTACTGCTGCAGCAGAAAATGTAGGCACCAGATCAGCTCCGTTTATGACAGATACAATGAAGTCATTCCCAGAGTCAGCTAATTCCCATGTCATACAAGCAGCTGAAGAACATAAGAACAAATTCTCAGCCATACATCTTAAGTAGGTAACAACAGATGTCACTGAAATCTATGTTAAAAAAACCTGGAGCAAATGTAACGCAGGTAGCTGTCGAGAGCATTTTCTGCTCCCGCAAAATATAAGTTAATAGTGCAGCTGTTCCGCCACCCAAAGAGTGTCCTACGATCTGCCAACAAAATGCAGGAAACTTCAGATATCTGGAGCTGGAGAGACAGTCTTAAGTTTCTCACACAATAGGTTCTAAAAAAATGGGCAACATAAAGTACCTTGATTTTGTAATCTGGATATTGCTCAAGACCCTTGAGAAGACAAGGGGTGGCAAGTTTTGCTATACACCGGGCAGCAGCAACCATACCACAATGTGCATATCCTAAGACCAAATTGCTGACACCTCTCTCGTTTACAACAGTATGATGGAACGGCACGATTCCTCCTGTAGCAGCCGTCAAGGTGTCCTTAATGCTATGCGTTCCACGGATCAACAATAGAAAACATTTTGTATTGTGATCGACAAGAACCGTAAAAGCTGGCTTCAATATCTACATAATGCAAAATTCACAACTAATTCTCAAACCTTGATGCTGAAAAGTGCCTAAGAGTCTAGAGTTATTAAAGTTTACCCCAGCCTTGGGTTCATGAATAAGGACGTTTTCCTTTGTAAAGCCGGTCTCTTCTAAGAACAATGGAAACGGCTTTTTGGAAAAATGCCAACACAATGTCAACAAGTGCAAAAGATATCTGAGTTCAGTCGCTACTTCTGATCCTTTAAGCTCTATACTATCTTCACCACCAAAGACACGATCAACATGTAGAAGTCCCTGCAGTTTTAGTTACACAACTTTGTACTTAACCTCGAGCTGATTAAAAAATCCAGTAACTTTGTCATTGTTATAAAGATGAAGAGATGTTTACCTGCCTCTTGATGAGAAAATTGATCCCAAACGCAAGATCTCCAATTGGCCACTTCCCGAGAGTCTCAGAGTAAGTAAAACGGAGAGTCTCAGAAAGAGTAGAAATAGTCTCCAACCAAGTTGCTGGAGATTGGATAAGTCTATGCGAAACACGGTCAATCCTTAAAGAAGAACGAGTAGTAGAAGTTTCAGAATTCTCATCATTATCATCAGATGGACCTGCTATCAATTTCCGATTCAACGTGTAATATAGAAGAGCAGCTGCTCCAGCTGCTGTGGCCATAGTTGCAGTTGCCATGATCAATTTATCCCTAAAACATCAATGAAACAATTCAGTAGAAAAAAAAATGAATTGCTTCAGAAGCAGAAAGATCTATAGAAGAAACTCGGTCTAGGATTATAACACAAAACTAATTAAATTACATTAAATTCAAAGACTAAGGATGAACTAACCTGGTTGACTATGGTTTGCAATCCCGTAAATGCTTCACTTCAAATTGAATTTGGTCCTTCTTCAACTCGTTAATGATCTGTTCTCTTCAGATTCGAAAATCTTACAGATCTCCCACGGATTTATCTGATGATTCTGTTCACTAGTGATGATTTATCTGAAGCGATCTCTCTTGGATTTCCAGTTTCTTCTCACCGCGTCGTTGTTGCATCTCTGTTTAGCTCTCCATTCTAGATTAGTAGATTATTCAATCTTTCGGTGCTTCAATTACGTGTGTATTGAAAAAAACAAATTGAACTGTTCCCAATGTATCTCAATTTGGTTCTTCGTTTGTGTTGGGCTATTTAGCCATTGGGCCTCATGGGCTTTGTATCATCTAACCTCTATTCAAGTCCATGGGTCGGCCCATGATATATTAGATCTGTCACGTGGAGAAATCACAGCCGCACGATGTAAATCACAAACAAACAGACTACCCGTCTCAGTAACCGGTTTAGTTTAGCTGTGGGCACCAAGCAAATTGCGAAAGTCAAGCAAACGTGGGAGGAGAGATCCAAAGCCTTAGAACCCTAGACCAGTCGAATTGGAAAATGGCGAGTGGGTGGAGAAGATCAATTGGGAACGTGAGGTCTTTTATCGGAAATTCCATGGGAGGTCTTCGAGGAGGTCAGAATCTTGCTTCTTGGGTTGTCGCCAGTACTATTGCTTACTATCTCTGGATTAAACCATCTCAGGATCTCAAAAAGGAACAAGAGGTACCAATTTTGATTTCATTTACAAAAGTTAATGTTTAAGGAATCTCCAATTTTCATTTCCTTGGTTTTGTATTTGGTTTGATTAGGCTAGAGCAGCTCTAGCAATGGCTGATCCGAATCAATACGTTGAAAAGAGGAAACCAATCGCTGATCCTCAGGTATGTTATCACTTCGCGATATTTGGTTAGTGTTTTGCTTCGAATAGCAAAAATGATATTAATTCATGGTATTTGTAGGTTACTGGTTTGATTTACGGAAACAAGAACAAAAGCGATAAACCACAGGATTGAATTTTGTTTACTCGTTGTAAGTTAGCTTCTCCAGTTTTGTCCAGTTTTCCCATAGCTTAAAGATTATTGTATAGAGACTATACTTGTCACTTACAACGAATAAAGGATGGAAACTTTGTTACCCAAAACAATATGTGAAAGATATTGTATGCATTGTGACATTTTTGAGTGAGTTTGGTAAGTGGTAACTAACTTCGTTTTGACTCTCAACTTTTCTTATATTACCTATCAATTAGCTTGTTCAATTTTGGCACCAATTGTTTACATGGCTTTTTGCCGGTACGAAGTTCCATCTTTGAAACGGAGCTTTGGATATTTTGTTTGGGTTTTATTCTAGTATGTCCCTGTATTGTTCTTTGGTTCGATTCCCATTGGAAACCTTATTTTTCTCATGTGGTGCGATTGATAATGAACTTCTGTTATCTTGAAATAAAAAAGTATATCTTGATGATCTTTCTTCGACTCATGTTTTAAGCAATTCGCTCTAATGTCCTTATCTTGAATGTTCCATGAGTTGACTAGATGGTTTTGGTTTGTTCTGCTTTGCGTTCTTTGATTGATTGCTTGTTATTTAGGTCTTCTATTTGGCTTTGTTTCCATACAGACCATATGTTCATGCGTTTCAAGTTCTTTAGTAAAACCTTCAGGATCATGAGATTGGATTGGGAGAATTGTTTATGGATCACATTAAATGATAGCCAGGTCATTCATATTTCTAGGGAACTAGTTTACAGGCTCGCTTATGAAAAAATTATTATTTCTTACCTCATAAAGAATAACTACATGAACTAGATGATGGTGTTGCTACACTGGAATTATATTGTAAATTTTAAAAAGTATCGGTAAACTAACAGAATCATTACATATTTTGGCCTGCCTTGCTAAGGCATAAGCTCTGAAATATTGGTTTTATATTGAAACTTGATCACGTCGTCGTCGTCGTATATTGAGTGCTCAGAGGAATCAGGGCTTGTTGCATGGCCAATAATGCATGCATCGAGTCCATGAGTGATTAACCGTAGGTGATAGTAAACAAATTTACTGACCTGGTCAATACTTTTTTAGAAAATTATGAAGATACCAATTTTCTCCAAATCCCGTGATCATTGCCGATCTGACCAATAAGAAAAACATCCCAAAAAGTCAACATCAATGACGCGTTTTTGTTGACTAGAAAAAGTCTTCGTCTTCATCGTCTCCTTTCATATTATTTTTTTGTTGCTTCATATTATTATTGTTATTCCATTTCATTATCCTCTGTTAAATTCAGGTGAGGACCTCACAAGAAGCCAATCGCTCTCTTCAACTCCAAACAACCAGACAATGATGGCCGCGAGTACACTCCACTCGCTCTCTATCTCCACCTTCTTCTTCCTCTTCCTCCTATTAGCTGTGTCGTCACCGGCGAAAGCTCAGCAACCATATGTCAACAACTACCAACTCGACTGCCCGAACCGATCCTACGACAATATAACCAACGGATTTACCTGTAACGGCCCAAGCTCTTGCCGCTCATACCTCACCTTCTGGTCTCAACCGCCGTACAATACGGCGGATACAATCGCCAAACTCCTCAACGTCTCCGCTACCGAGATCCAATCAATTAACGACCTCCCCTCCGTAACCGCCACGATTCGCACCCGAGAATTAGTCATCATCCCAGCCAATTGCTCTTGCTCCTCCTCCTCCGGTGGATATTACCAGCACAACGCCACTTACAAACTCTCCGGCAACAGAGGTGAGGAGACGTATTTCTCGGTGGCTAACAATACTTACCAAGCTTTGTCCACGTGTCAAGCAATGATGTCTCAGAATCCTTACGGCGAGAAAGAACTAACCCCTGGATCAGACCTCCTTGTCCCTCTCCGATGTGCTTGTCCCACCGCGAAACAAACCGCTGCTGGATTCAAATATCTCTTGACCTATTTAGTAGCCAGGGGAGATTCTATCTCCGTCATCGCCGATACGTTCAATAGCACATCAGCCGCTATAACTGACGGTAACGAGCTAACGTCAGATAAAATCTTCTTCTTCACGCCGCTTTTGGTTCCTCTCAGGACTGAACCAAGCAAAATTGAGCTATCTCCACCGTCTCTTCCTCCGCCAGCTGTTACGCCGCCGCCACAAACGCCGCCTGTGCAACCTACGGGATCTTCTTCTTCTCACAAAGGGATTTACATTGGAATTGGGATAGCAGCTGGTTTGCTTCTCTTAATCTCAATCTTAGCTTTCTGCTTCTACAAACGAAGGTCAAAGAAGTCGTCATCGTCGTTGTCGGAACAGAACAAGAACAAGCTCTTTGATTCTTCTACCCAACAGTCTATTCCTACAGCAACTAGTCAATGGTCAATCGATTTATCAAATTCATCAGATACTTTCGGTTTGAAATCCGCCATCGAATCCTTAACTGTCTACAGATTCCATGATCTTGAGTCAGCTACTTCGAATTTCAGCGACGCAAACAGAATCGAAGGGTCANCGAATTTCAGCGACGCAAACAGAATCGAAGGGTCAGTTTATCGAGCGAAGATCAACGGAGACGATGCAGCCGTGAAAGTGATCAAAGGAGATGTCTCTTCTTCAGAGATCAATCTCTTGAAGAAGCTAAACCATTCCAATATCATCCGTCTATCTGGTTTCTGCATCCGGGAAGGTACCTCGTACCTTGTATTTGAGTACTCGGAGAATGGATCGATCAGTGATTGGATTCATCACTCATCGGGTAAGAAAGCTACTCTGACATGGAAACAGAGAGTTGAGATCGCTCGGGACGTAGCAGAGGCACTAGATTACCTCCATAACTACATATCTCCACCTCATATTCACAAGAACTTGGAATCCACCAACATACTTCTCGATTCCAATTTCAAAGCTAAGATTGCCAATTTCGGTGTAGCTAGGATTCTCGATGAAGGTGATCTTGATCTTCAATTAACCAGACACGTTGAAGGAACTCAAGGCTACTTAGCACCAGAGTATGTGGAGAACGGAGTCATAACTCCGAAGCTAGACGTGTTTGCTTTTGGAGTTGTGATTCTTGAGCTTCTCTCCGGGAAAGAAGCAGTGACGAAACAGAAAAATAAGGAGGAAGGAGACGAAGAAGAAGAAGTGGACATGTTGTGTAAAGTGATAAACAATGTGCTTGGAGGAGAGAATGTGAGAGAGAAGCTAAAAGAGTTCATAGATCCATCTCTAGGGAATGAGTATCCATTAGAGCTCGCTTACACCATGGCTCAGCTTGCCAAGAGCTGCGTCGCAACTGATCTTAACTCGCGCCCAACAATCGCTCAAGTTCTAACAACGCTCTCAATGATCGTCTCCTCCTCCATTGATTGGGAGCCTGCTCATGACCTTCTTCATTCAGGCTCTCTTCATAACTAGTTTCTGTTTTTTGGGTGGAATAACAAGTATTTCGATTTTAGATAAGGATCACAAGGCTGTAATATTAAGGTAAGAGATGAAACAAGTACCACATTGTAAAAACGCAAATGTATTAAGAAAAGATGATAGAGATCATTTATTTAGAGTGTTCAGCTTATTGGTTCAAACAAGGTACTGTGGCCATTTAGAAAAGTAAATGACTCTTGCGTTGACCAAATTACTCACGACAGGAATGGTTTCTTTTTTTTTCTTTCATCTAAATTATAGTGTGAAGAAACACACGAGATATACAAGTTAACATTTCAAAGGCAGGAGACAACAATACACAAGATGACTTAAACATCGCATCTAAGGGATAAAACAAGCTGGAAATGTTAACTCAAACTTGATGAGACATACAGAAACCGGAAAGTTAACTACCGGAACAAGGAGACATCCCATAGTGGATGGAGCATACCTCTGAGAATAAAAGAACGAAAGTTTCTAAACCGGCAAGAAGGAGATGGAGAACATAACCAAACCTACAAATCTTCCGGAGAAAGGAAAAGTCAAAATAAACGACCATAATGTTTTAGTAGAAACTTAGTAAATGACCAAACCTCGATTAGGTCTTAAATATAAAGACAGGGAACGAAACACAGACCTCTACGCGGAAAAAAAAACGAAACTCGAAGAAGCACGGTTCATGATCTGACACTGGAGAAATCGTTACAAGCCTTAGCCATAAAGAGAATGTTGGAGAAACAATCGATAGAAGAAGAAACAAACAACAGCAAGATTGAAAAGTGTTTAAACAAAGTGAAACAGAGAAGATATTGAGATGAAGAGATTGATCCAGAGACGGCGGAACTCGCCTGAGCTTAAGCAAATAATCCTCTGTCTCCGGTGTAGATCAAGAGAGGAATTGCTCATAGTTTTTACTCTGTTTTTGCTCAAGAAACTTTACACCTCTAATTTCTTGAGCCATTGAAGCAGAGATTATTCGAAGATTCAAAGAGAGTATCAAACACACGTAAGAGAAGAGAGGGAGAGGGAATCTTGAAGAAGAAGAAGCTGTTATCATCTAACTCTAACTAACTCAACGAACTCATCCTACTCGTCATCTTATCTTCTTCTTCTTTTATATCTCTCTGTATATTTCTTCAGAGTCCATCTTTATAGGTTTTTAGTTGGATTTTAAACCTGTTTGGGCTTTGTAAATTATACAACCTATATACAAGTTTATATAATCAATACAACAGAGAAAACAAACCAGCATGCTACTACATCCAAGAGAACACAAGCAAAGCACTTACTAACCATAAACAACCTAAAAACAGGATTTTAGGAACTAAGCCAAAGATCCAGCAAGCACAGATGCACATAACCTGTTGATCTAAGACATAGACAAAATTAAAACTTGTAATCTACCCAAAATAAAATAAAGCATCTAAAAGCCAAAGATAACAACCAGACGGGGTAAAGAGATTAGGAAGATAATCTCAAACTCATAAACAAGCCCAAGCAAAAGCGACATCTAGTCAGAAAGGAAGATTCGATCCTACCAAACTCAGTGAGAAGATCCAGACCGAGAACCAAAACCCCGTCGCAAGGCAAGGAAACGAACACACCCCATGATCTAGAGCGGAAGCAAAAGAGAAGACGGCGCCGGTGCTGTGATAGCCACCGACAACCGTCTTCAGATTCAAAGAGGAATGGAAACTCTAGATCTAAAGCTCTCTCGAGAAGCCATCAGAGAGAGAAACACTATTGCAATTTTGTTGGGTTTCGAAACTAGTTTGGTAATACTTTTGGAGCGGACGATTCAGATCTCCCTCCAAACTATCATATCAAACTAGTTCCACCTAAACTATAAGGCTCTTTAAATTTCTCCCTACGTGAAAGTTTAAAAACCTATTTTCTCCTAAATAAAAGTTCAAAAATTTATATCCCCATCTCGTAAAGTTTAAAAATTGCTTTTGGAGTTGTGGTTCTAGAGCTTCTCTCCGGGAAAGAAGCAGTGACGAAACAGAAGAATAAGGAGGATGGAGACGAAGAAGAAGAAGAAGAAGAAGTGGAGATGTTGTGTAAAGTGATAAACAATGTGCTTGGAGGAGAGGAGGAGAGGAGGAGAGAATGAGAGAGAGAAGCTAAAAGATTTCATAGATCCATCTCTAGGGAATGAGTATCCACTAGAGCTGGCTTACACAATGGCTCAGCTTGCCAAGAGCTGCGTCGCAACTGATCTTAACTCGCGCCCAACAATCGCTCAAGTTTTAACAACGCTCTCAATGATCGTCTCTTCCTCATTGATTGGGAGCCTACTCATGACCTTCTTCATTCATGCTTTCTTCATAACTAGTTTCTTTTTGTTAGGTCAAATAACAAGTATTCTGTTTTTGGATAAGGACCACAAGGATGTAATATTATGGTAAGAAGTATCACATGGTAAAAATCATTACTGGCCTATCTTGCTAACGCATCAGCTCTGAAATATTGGTTATGTATAGAAATAGCAAAGTTGATCACGACATCACGTCATATTTTTAGTTAGATTGGTAGAGGATGCGTTGAGTGCTCAGAAGAATCAACGCTTATTAAATGCATTTTCCTTTTCTTTTTTGTCAAAGTATTGCATGCATTTTCCACAATCTGAAGTTCATGAGAAATTTCTTGTAAGTGAATAGTGAACAAATGTACTGACCTGGTCAATATTCTTTTTAGTCATCGTCTCCTTTGGTTCATATTATTTATTCTGTTGCTTCATATTATTATTTTTACTTCATTTCATAATCTTCTGTTAAATTCAGGTGAGAGAGCTCACAAGAAGCCAATCATGGCTGTGAGTACAGTCCACTCGCTCTCTATCTCCACCTTCTTCTTCCTCCTCTTCGCCGCGTTGTCACCGGCAAAAGCTCAGCAAGCGTATGTCGACAACCACCTATTCAACAGCACAGACCGATCCTACGACAACATAACCAACGGATTTATCTGTAACGGTCCAAGCTCTTGCCGCTCATACCTCACTTTCTGGTCTCAACCACCATACAACACGGCCGACTCAATAGCAAAACTCCTCAATGTCTCCGCTACCGAAATCCAGTCGACCAATGACCTCCCCTCCGTAACCGCCACAATACGCACCCAAAGATTAGTTGTGATTCCGGCCATTTGCTCCTGCACCTCCCCCGGTGGATATTACCAGCATAATGCCACTTACAAACTCTCCGGCAACAGAGGAGTAGAAACATATTTGTCAGTGGCTAACGATACCTACCAAGCTTTGTCCACGTTGCGAGCAATGATGTCTCAGAATCCTTACGGCGAGAGTGACCTAACTCCCGGATTAGACCTCCTTGTTCCTCTCCGATGTGCTTGTCCCACCGCGCCACAAACTGCTGCTGGATTCAAATATCTCTTGACCTATTTAGTAGCCAGGGGAGATTCTATCTCCGTCATCGCCGATACGTTCAAGAGCACATCAGCCGCTATAACCGACGCTAACGAGCTAACGTCAGATAAAATCTACTTCTTCACGCCGCTTTTGGTTCCTCTCAGGACTGAACCAAGCAAAATTGAGATATCTCCGCCGTCTCTTCCTCCGCCAGCTGTTACTCCGCCGCCACAAACGCCGCCTATGCAACCTCCGGGATCTTCTTCGTCTTCTCACAAAGGGATTTACATTGGAATTGGGATAGCAACTGGTTTGCTTCTCTTAATCTCAATCGTAGCTTTCTGCTTCTACAAACGAAGGTCCAAGAAGTCGTCGTTGCCCGAACAGAACAATAAAAAGCTCTTTGATTCTTCTACTCAACAGACTGTTCCGACAGCAACGAGTCAATGGTCAATCAATTTATCAAGTTCATCAGAATCGTTGACTGTCTATAGATTCAATGATCTTGAGTCAGCTACTTCGAATTTCAGCGACGTAAACAGAATCAAAGGGTCGNCTTGAGTCAGCTACTTCGAATTTCAGCGACGCAAACAGAATCGAAGGGTCAGTTTATCGAGCGAAGATCAACGGAGACGATGCAGCCGTGAAAGTGATCAAAGGAGATGTCTCTTCTTCAGAGATCAATCTCTTGAAGAAGCTAAACCATTCCAATATCGTCCGTCTCTCTGGTTTCTGCATCCGTGAAGGTACCTCATACCTTGTATATGAGTACTCGGATAACGGATCGATCAGTGATTGGATTCATCACTCATCGGGGAAGAAAACTACTCTGACATGGAAACAGAGAGTTGAAATCGCTCGGGATATAGCAGAAGCACTAGATTACCTCCATAACTACATATCTCCACCTCATATTCACAAGAACTTGGAATCCACCAACATACTTCTCGATTCCCATTTCAGAGCTAAAATTGCCAATTTCGGTGTAGCAAGGATTCTTGATGAAGGTGATCTTGATCTTCAATTAACCAGACACGTTGAAGGAACACAAGGCTACTTAGCACCAGAGTATGTGGAGAACGGAGTCATAACTTCGAAGCTAGACGTGTTTGCTTTTGGAGTTGTGGTTCTGGAGCTTCTCTCAGGGAAAGAAGCAGTGACGAAACAGAAGAATAAGGAGGAAGGAGACGAAGAAGAAGAAGTGGACATGTTGTGTAAAGTGATAAACAATGTGCTTGGAGGAGAAAATGTGACAGAGAAGCTAAAAGAGTTCATAGATCCATCTCTAGGGAATGAGTATCCATTAGAGCTAGCTTACACCATGGCTCAGCTTGCCAAGAGCTGCGTTGCAACTGATCTTAACTCGCGCCCAACAATCGCCCAAGTTCTAACAACGGTCTCAATGATCGTCTCCTCCTCCATTGATTGGGAGCCTGCTCATAATCTTCTTCATTTGGGCTCTCTTCATAACTAGTTTTCTGTTTCTTTGGTGGAATAACAAGTATTTCGATTTAGATAAGGATCACAAGGCTAAAAGATTAAGGTAAGTGATGAAACATGTACCACATTATAAAAACACAAATGTATTAAGAAGATATGATAGAGATGATTTATATAATTTGAAGTCGAGACATGCATATATTTTTAGACTGTTCGGCATATTGGTTCAAACAAGGTACTGTGGCCATTTAGGTACATTCGTATCTATCACAAAATCATACGACAGAAAAATAAATTTTACAAACATTGAGTTGACCAAAATTACTCACGACAGAAATGGTTTCACATATAGAAAAAATACAAATATCTTGTCTTGAGAAATTCATTTAAATGAAAACAAAAAAGAACTCGCACATACAAACATTTAAGTAATGCTGGAAATGACAAAAATCAAGTTTGTTCCTTTTTATAGTATTGGCAACAAACAACCTCTGACGACTTACTCTATAATTGAATTGCAATGACAACAAAGTCTAAAAAGGAAAATTCCACGTCAGCTTTTCTCTCTCGGAAGTGCGATTGGACGAGTGATTCTAGGGTTCGATCGGTCCCTCGCCGATCTCAATTATGTCCGCGAAGAAGAAGAAAAAGGCCAAGCCGCTGGTTTCTCATCCTCCAAAAGCTCGCCCAGGTGAATCTGAATCCAAAGAAAGGGCTTAAAGTCTCGTCGGCTCCGGAGGTAGAGAACTGTTCCTTCTCTGCTTCGGTTACCGCCTCCTCGGGGAAGCATGTTGTCTCAGTTCCTTTACCCAGCTCCTCTACTTCAGCGATAGTGGAAGGTGTAAACTCTGATATTGATGCAGAACCGGTGCTTTGCAAAAGTGTAGATCCGCTGCCCATCTCCTCCAATGTTGCTTCGATGACTATTGGAGGGTCAAATCCATCCTCTCCGGTGGCTGTTTCCCCATTGGCTGAATGTAGAGTTACCCCAGAGCTGGCTAATTTGCAGTCACCAACACCTACTCCAATAAATCACTTACAGGAGGATAATCTAAAACCTCAGACCTATGCGACAAAGGAATTGGAAGATCCACCACAGTCCTTTGCAAGTATTCTCCGCCCTAGACTTCTCAAGAGACTCAGAGAGCCTGTGGTTCATGTCTCAGGGGTCCCTTTCGGTCTAATCCCTGATGAGAATATCGCCTCTGCTAAGGAAGAATTTCAGGAATTCCTCTATGCTCAGTTTCATGGACCACCACTAGACATGGGACGATTAATTGGCGTGGTGAATGTCTTATGGGCCAGATCAGGGCCTAGAATCTTTGTGCATAAGCTTGGAGATGGGGCGTTTCTGATAACAACTTTTTTTTACTATATTTCAAATAACCTACGGCACTTTCATCATTGTAGAACAGAAAAGTGTCAAACCAATGGATGAGCAACTAGCAATAAAGATATTATCCAACTTCTCTAATTCAAGCAAAATGATATGATAGATTTCAATATCAACCTAATGGAAAAGTAAGAAAGCAATTAATTGAACTAAACAACAGTAA
>OVAX01004254.1:614-14208 GCA_900406405.1 Lepidium africanum | reverse complement strand
GGTTCGATAACCTTGTATACTACAGGGATTTGACTAACAAGACGTAAAAATCTTGTTACCATAAAGACATGGACTTACTTGTTCGTATTTTCTTGTTCAAAGTTTCACATATAAAGACATGAACTTACTTGGTTACTTCTGATCAAAGACATAGACGACGAGTTACTTTGGATCAAAGCCATGGACGACGAGTTACTTTGGATCAAAGACATGGACAATGAGTATATATTCGCTTTGAATACATGAACAAAGTTTTTTATCTCTTTGACAAAGACATTGATTCTTGTCCTAGTTACTGTTTTGAATTTTCATATATAAAGACATCAACAACGATTTTACTTTTGACCAAAAACATGTTCATTACTCCAAATTGTCCCTAGTTTGTGATGTACTCTTCGTTGTTATTCTGTCTGTTATAAAGACATAGACAATTGTGGAATTCTACTCAAACTATGAAGACAAGGACATTCCTACTATTACATGTCTCTGGTATGCATAAACGACTATAAATGCAAGTCACAAGACAATATATAAAGACAAGGACAAATATTAATAAGTATACGAAGACAAAGACAAATGTGAATAAGAAGTTGAAGACATGGACAACATTTGCTTTGAATACATGAACAAAGTTTTTTATCTCTTTGACAAAGACATTGATTCTTGTCCTCGTCTTCAACACATAGTCTAAACCCTTTGCAGAAGACCTACCCTCACATCAAACAAAACTAAAAATCCCTTTCAACAAGGACAAACCCTAAAACTTTGTCCTTGTCTTCATGTCTTTCACCTTCCCCATTAACGTCAAAACCCCCAAACATTAAATTGAAAACTCTCAAACACGATGACTCAATCGCAATTTCGGCAACCGTAACCCATGACCCACAACTAACAAAACCAATAATAACTTTTGCTCAAACTAATCTTAATATCAAACAATCCTCTCTTCTCTTTGCTAAATTATTTTCTTCTGATGTCTTCGATAACATTATCTTGTTACTCGCTTCATGGCTTGTCTTGCTTTCTACTCCGAGAACACGTAATGTTTGTCAAAAACCTGAAGTAAAATCTTCAATTATTAACTGAGCTAAAGTGACTTTTCAATTACTTCAAATCTGAAATTCAATATCTGCCCAAGATTAAAAGGGCATAACCAATGGCAGCATAAAACATGGAGTAATTTGTAGAAGACAAACCCCCAATTTCTCAGCAGTCGTCCTTAAAAACTCTTTAAAAACCATCAAGCATTCAACATCATGATCAAAGAAAACAAGGTCCTTTGTCTAAGAGCATTTAATTGTGAAGTTGGTAAGCACAAGTAATATCTTGAGCGAATTTTAATGACAATACTAATTGGAGTATATCACTTGCTAAAAGCAAGGCTATTACGGAAACTATCTATTTGGACCGGATCCTTTAGATTAAATATGGACGATAGTAAAGGGAAACGTACTTTATAACTTATTGCAATTTTAACTTTTATTTTAAAAATCTATATTAAATCAGGAAATAAAAGTAACATTCAATATAATTTTTAAGTAAAATTTCAAAAATTTTACAGTCACATAAATTATATTTAAAACAATATATATGATATATTAGTCATCATGATTTTAAAATTTTGATTGTAGTGATGGAGAGTAATATTGTCTATAAATTTTATTTTGTGGTTTAATTTGTATTTTTAGAGATAAATATTACAATTGCAAAATATGATGAATTTAATAGGTTTTTTGTACTAATCGATATAATCCGATCTATACTCAAATTTAATCCGATCTATACTTAAAGTCTAAATTTTTTTATTATACAAAGTGACAGAATTATCTAAACTCGAATCTGTGTGAAAAAAAATAGTTATTTAAGCATTTAACCATATAAACTTCTCCCAATTTTTGATCTTTTCATTGAAATCAGTTTTTAATTTTTTTTGCAGCTAAAATCAGGTTTATGTAATAGTATTTTCATTTTCCACGCTGGTGATAAAAAATTGTGGCTGATGATTGAAAAATGACTGGATGAGTTTTAAAATTTTAAACCAAGAAAATTTGAGAATTATTGGTGGCCTCTTTTGATAAGATACGTGCGAATTCGTAATTTATGTTGACCAATAAAGTAATTTATATCAAAGATTCACGATTTAAAGGTTCATGAATTTTTAATTTCAGGAGTCACATAATTTTCAGGATTTAATTTAATGTCTTCCCCTTTAGAATTTAATTTCAGGAGTCACATAATTCTCACGTAATATTATTTGAAAGTTTAAAAAATATGTTTGAAGTATAGATTAAATTTTGTAGATGATCTACGTAACTTAATTTAGCAGTTGCACCGAATATCTCATTTAGAACCTCAAGGCTGCTTGTGTACAAATACAAGAGTCAACATTAAATTCGAGTTTGCTTAATGATGTCACTGTTATGAATAGCTTAACGTCTAAGATAAATGTAATGTGCTTTGAAACTCCTTAACACAACAAGATGAAACAATTATTTTTCCCAACAATATGGGGCTATTAAATCAGATTATATGTGTAGATATAGCTTACGTCAATCAAATTTTTGTTTGTTTTAAATTTTATTTTTCTAAACATTATGTAGGTAAGGCTTAGAGGTACATATGGGAAAGGTATCAATGGGAAAGGTTATTCGGATTTAAGTTTAATCAAATTTTCTATTTTGATAACTTCTAAAAATAAGTATCTAGTGCATATCTTGGGAAGGTATACTATAAATACAACAAATTTGTTTAGAGAACGTTGATAGAAATTTTGCATAAAACGTTGTTTATATATACAAATATAACAAATGTTGTTTAAGAAAACGTTAATGGAAATGTACATAAAATGTTGTTTATATATACAATTAAGTTAAATGTTTACAAATCATTTGCTAAATTATTTAACGATTTGTTGAAGGAAATTTTGCATCAAATGATGAAACTAACTGTCGCTTTAGTTTACCAATAAAGTCATTTTACTCCATCAAAGGTTCACGATTCACAATTTAAAGGTTCACATATTTTTAATTATTTTCTAAAGTACATTTTTTAATTAGAAAAAAGACAAAATTGCTGTGTTCTCCACTGTTTTTATCTTAAAACACGTTCCACCTTCCATTCAGTCTCTCTCAAGTCTTAACAAAACTTTTTTTGGATCAAACTATTTTTTTCTTACTCCTTGATTAGTTCATTTTTCATATTTTTCAATTTAATTTCCAAAATCCTATTTCAAAGGCAAAATTATCTCTATTTTCTTCTTTTTTTTGGTGTTAAGTCCAAACACAGAGTCCAACATCCGTTAAACTGCTCGAAACAAAAAAAACAAACAAGAAAAACGAAAAAATAAAAAAAAGCTGAGGCTTAAGATTTTCTGGAATTTTTTTTGGTTTTTTTTTTTTTTGTAGTTTTTGATTTTCTGGGAAATTATTTCGTAAAAAAAGAAAAGGAAACGAGACATTGTTGATCTCTTTTGGTTCACAAAAGGTAGTGTTTCTTGTTACGTTACATGTTTCTTTTATCGTTCATAATCATCTTTTTCTCTAATTTTTACACATTTTTGCATTCAAGCTAAATTTCTTTTTTTTTTGGTTTTCTTTCATGCAGGTTTCATCAAATTATAGGGTACCTTTATGTCATTAACATCAAAGTTTTGAATCTTTTTCGTTGGTAATTGACGTTAACCAAACTTTCATTTCATTGATAGAATATTTGTGGTTGTAACCACAATTTTCTTCTCATATTTTATATATTTTTGATATTTTTCTTTAATTTCTAATTCTTCCTATTCTTTTTTTTAGGGGCTGAAATTGTTCTAAGAACAAATTTATTGGATTTTTTTCTGGTGTTTTCTGGAATCCTCTGAATTTCTGGAGGCCAAAAATAAATTTGAGTTTGACTTGAAGTCATCAATAATTTGATTTTAAAGGTAATTGTAATATGTGGTTAGCCTTCAAACTCCTTTATTCCTGAAAATGAAATATTTTCACTTTTTTGTTTTTGTTTTATTATAAGAAAATTCTGTCTAAGGGTACCTATTGAAATGTGTCACCTAACTAACAGAGAATCATTTACTTTGCTAGATTCTCTGCATACTGATTCTTATATGTACTTGTGAAGCTTTGGAAACTCAAGAAGCTTCAGTAACATCTCTTAATGATGTCTGAAGATGGCTTCAACACAGATTTTCCAAAAAACCCTCTTTACATCTTCTTTACTGATTTCAGGTAATTGTTCTTTTGTTGTTGTGTGATTCTGGTTTGAGTTTATGATTCAGGAAGAAAGTTTGCAAAATGGTTTTTGTTTTTTAAATGTTTCAGATCAGTTTTGAAACTTGATGAGCTTGGTTTAGAGATACTGCGAATAGCTTTACCTGCAGCACTTGCTTTAACAGCTGATCCTATTGCTTCTCTAGTTGACACAGCCTTCATTGGCCACATTGGTAAAAACAACAACAAGAACAAGTCTTTCTTCTGCTTATTTTTATCACAATCTGGAAATGATCTGATATATCTTCATTTGGTTCATGTTTTGATGATGATTTACAGGTCCTGTAGAGCTTGCTGCAGTTGGAGTTTCTATTGCTTTGTTCAATCAAGTTTCTAGAATTGCTATTTTCCCACTTGTTAGCATCACAACTTCCTTTGTAGCAGAGGAAGATGCTTGTAGTTCTCAGCAAAACACAGTCCAGGATAATAAAGAATGTGTTGAAACTGGTTCAAACAATACAAAAGAGGAAACACAAGAATTGATTCCTCAAAACAATAAAGGTACTTGGCAACATCATCACTCCTCTGTTTATTTGTTCTTTCATAGTTCTAATCATTAGTTTGTTCATTTTTGTTTCAGATTCTCTATCAGATGAATCGAAAACCGGTAGCAGTATCTTTGGTATTAGTAATTCTCCAGTCAAGAAAAGAAACATACCATCAGCTTCATCTGCTTTAATCATTGGAAGCATTCTTGGACTTCTTCAAGCTGTGTTTCTTATATCCGCAGCTAAACCACTTCTGAGTTTCATGGGAGTAAAACATGTAAAGTATCGATGTTTCGAGGTCGATTCATGATGTTTATGAGATTGAAAATGTTTTAATCAAGGTCTGATATTTTACAGGATTCTCCAATGCTGAAACCTGCTCAGAGATATCTATCTCTAAGATCACTTGGTGCACCAGCTGTTCTTCTCTCACTTGCTACACAAGGCGTTTTCCGAGGATTCAAAGACACAAAAACTCCATTATACGCAACTGGTAATGCCATTGACATAGAATATGTTTTAAATTCCTTAAACAGAACAAAGTTGATCTAGCTTTTAACAAAAAAATTTCTCTTCTGCAGTGATTGGAGATGTGACAAACATAATACTCGATCCGATTTTCATATTTGTTTTCCGTTTAGGTGTAACAGGAGCAGCCACTGCTCATGTTATATCTCAGTGAGTTTCATTTCACATTTGAAGCTTGGTTAATCTCAAAATGACATATGCTTTAATTTAGTAACAGTTTCCAATGTTCATTTTCAGATACCTTATGTGTGGAATACTCTTGTGGAAACTGATGGGTCAAGTTGATATCTTTAACCTGAATACCAAACATCTTCAACTCTGTAGATTCATGAAAAATGGTACTGCAAAAGACTTTGAATTTTTGTAATATGTTCATAGTGAAAAATCTCTGATAAAATAATACCATTTGGTTTCTTTTTCTCAGGCTTTCTATTACTGATGAGAGTAATCGCAGTAACATTCTGTGTGACACTTTCTGCGTCACTAGCTGCACGAGAAGGATCCATTTCCATGGCAGCTTTCCAAGTTTGCTTGCAAGTTTGGTTAGCTACTTCACTTCTTGCAGATGGGTTCGCTGTAGCTGGCCAGGTTCTATCCTCTTGCCTCATTACATCATTCTTCGATTAAGCGTATGATTTAGAGCTTTAGCAAATGCTTTTCTTCTTCTCTAGGCAATACTAGCAAGCGCATTTGCCAAAAAGGACTACAAAAGAGCTGCAGCTACCGCCTCTCGTGTACTGCAGGTACACAATTTATGCATTTGTTGTTTGAGTTTACTTGAGAATCAAACAGTAAAACAATGAAATTTGTGGAGAGAAAAATATACACACTTAGCGTATATACAAAGGCAAATAATCAATCAAGGCCTATGTCTACTTGAGCTTATAGAGATTCGATTATTGATCAATTTGAACTAAACAGAAAACTAAGGGACTAAATCTTGTGGCAGTTCGGATTGGTTCTCGGGTTTCTACTCGCAATTATACTTGGAGCAGGACTGCATTTTGGAGCAAGAGTATTTACAAAAGATGATAAAGTGTTACACTTAATTAGCATAGGACTTCCGGTGATTCATTAACTTCTTTTAAACCACTAATCATATCCAGATTTATTCCATAACATTGTGGCTAATACTTGGTTCTTGTTTGGTTAAGTTTGTGGCAGGGACACAACCAATAAATGCCTTAGCATTTGTGTTCGATGGAGTTAACTTTGGAGCATCAGATTTTGGTTATGCAGCAGCTTCATTAGTAATGGTGGCTATAGTTAGCATTTTGTGTTTGCTCTTGCTTTCATCAACTCATGGGTTTATTGGACTTTGGTTTGGTCTTACCATTTACATGAGTCTTAGAGCAGCAGTTGGATTCTGGCGGTAAAATTCTTTGAAACTCTCTGTTTCTTGTAGTAAAAAAGGTAAAAACTTTTCTAACATAACAGAATGTGAATGTGACTGTTACAGGATTGGGACAGGAACAGGACCTTGGTCTTTTCTTAAGAGTTGAAGAAGAAGAACATCTTTTAATTGTTCTTAAACCTTTTTTTCTCTTATTATGTTGCAATTCAATAATTTACAAAATATGAATCTTGAGAGCTAAATATGATATATACAATATACTGTTAATCTTTGTAAATCTTAATGTTGTATATCTAAAATTAGAGAATGTTTGACAAAAGAGAATGTTTGACAAAAGAGAATGTTAGTCTAAAATGATAATTTTGGTTATTTTTGTAGACCAATTGGGTCGGCAACTACTTATTCATAGCACAAACCTCATAAATCATAACGTGGGAATTACACGATTACCAGAAATCATGTGCCCGATTATATTCCAATTTTATTCTATTATAATTGATACTAAATTATTTTAAATACTATATAAATTTAAAATGCAATAACATATTAAATTTTATTTACATTAAGATTTTGATTTTTTTAAGAATTTGAAAATTTTTAATGTAGTAAGTTAATATAAGAAAATAATAATTAAATATGTTAAAAATGATTTTGAAGTTATTTTCTTTTTTTTTTATTAATGATTTAAGATGCTAAATAATAAATTGTATGATCAAACAACTGAGATATATAATCCCCTGATATTATCCAAAAATATAAGAAATCAAAACTTCAAGCAGAATTTATCTCTAATATATATCTATCATTCTCTAGGTTTAGAAAATATTTTCTTTAATATTGGTTATTAGCTTTCTTTTGTTTTGTTTTCAAACGCTAATAGCTACTCTCAATTATTGAAAACAATAAAAATTCAATCTTTATTAACCAAAAAAAAAAAAGTACAAACCTTTACGGAACACCTCTGCCATTCTTTTCCAATCTCAGAGAAGCTCAATTACCCTTTTACCGGAGAAGAAACTAAATCTCCGCCATGCCAACCACCACTTCCTCTTCCTCTTCCATCGCCGCTTCTTCCTCCTTCACCTCCTCCTCCGGTAATCGTCAAGCTGATGTATTTTCTCGTCTCGCTTCCTCTGACCCTGAAGTCAAGCTTAAGGCCCTTCGTGAGGTCAAAAACCAGATTATCGGAAATCGTACGAAGAAGCTCTCTTTCCTTAAGCTTGGAGCTATCCCTGCCATAGCTTCTGCTCTCGCTGATGCAGAAGATTCAGATAAATGTAATAGCATCCTTGTGCAATCTGCTGCAGCGCTTGGGAGTTTTGCTTGTGGGTTTAAAGCTGGAGTTCAAGCTGTTCTCGACGCTGGAGTTTTCCCTCATCTTCTTCGACTTCTTACTCATCCTGATGAAAAGGTGAAATTTGAAAAACTTTATTGACTTTTTTGAAAAGTCGTAATTGATTCTATTAAGATTCGGAATGATATTTGAGTTACTATGAATGATTTAGATTTACTTTGTGAGCTTATAGATTAGGAACTTTGGTAGAGTTACACCTTTAAATTGTCTGCATCTGAGGAATTAGACATTGGCCTTTGGAATTCTTTTGATCTTCACAACTTTGAATTGCCTGGATCCTTCTCTTCTGTTGCAATCTTATCGTTTCCTTAAGGTTGCTGTCTCCATTCTCTTTGGATATAACAGAGCTGTCTGTTTCTTTTTCGGTATGTGTTCTTTAGGTTGTAGATGCAGGGGCTCGTTCACTGAGGATGATATATCAATCTAATCAAGCTCCAAAATACGATTTCCTTCAAGAAAAAAACATGGGGTTTCTTTTCTCGTTGTTGAATAGCGAGAATGAGAACGTTAGTGGCCTTGGTGCGAGCATTATTGCCCATGCTTGTGGAACAAGTGTAGAGCAACAGGTTCTCTGCCACGCTGGTGTCTTGGAGAAGCTTGTTATTCTTCTTGATGGTTCTTTAAGCCAGAGAGAAGCTTGTCTTGAATCTTTAGCAACGGTTTTGAAGAATAACCCTGAAGCTGTTTCGGACTTTATTGGACTTGAGTCCGGGATATATTTGAATTCTGTAACTGAGTTAACAAAGGATAGGTATCCAAGGACGAGACTGCTTTCTTGTCTCTGCTTAGTTGTCATATACAACACCTCTCCATCTTATTTCGTAAATATTGGAACGAAATCAAGACTAATAACTACTCTGCTTGAGCTTCTTAACGACCCTGGTCAAACTGGAGATGATGCTGCCTTGGGTTTGTCTTCTCTGATTGCGGAAAAAGAGGATCTGCAGAAGTTAGCTTACGACGCCAATGCAATAAAGGATATTGTTGATATCTTGAAGACAGGTAATGAGCTCCAGCCTAAACGTCTTCAGGGTTTGTTTTTGTCTCTAGCTGAATTGTGCTCAAAGCTGGAGGACTGCAGATGTAGCTTCCTGTCATTGCAGGTGTGTTTCCGCATACCATTTTCTGATTGGATATGCAATAGTCTAGCATTTATTTTTGTATCTGTGCTAAAATTTCTTTTGTCGTATTGACCTTCTACTAGGTGTTAGACCTGCTGATTGATGCACTTAGACACAAAGATGCTGATGTAAGAATTGCGGCGTGCATTTGCTTTAGAAACGCTGCTCGATCAATAAAGGTTTGTTGGCATTATACATTTAAAATGCTATTAGAATCTTTTAGCTGCTTGGTGTTAAGTGGTAAGCCTCCTGAGACATGTCATTTAGAATTTGAGTGCAGGACTTTTCACCAAAGATCATGTTATGCTTCCTTTGGTTCAGTTATTGCATGATCCATCTTCCTATGTCCAGGTACTGTGTTGCATTAGATGCCGCATTTCTTTTAGATTCCAATGTGATTTTTTTTTTTTCTGTGATTCAAATGACAGACTTATCTCAATGTATTTCTCCCTTATATCATTGACCAGGTTGCAGTTCTTGGTGCTCTGAGCAATATAGTACTGGATTTTTCATCACCTAAGTCAACATTTATAGAGTATGGAGGAATAAAACAACTCATTGAGTTGTCAAAATCAATGGATCCAAATGCTCGGTGTAGCGCTTTACGGGCTTTGAGGAACCTCATGTTCCTTGCAGATGATAAACGTAAAGAAGTCTTTTATTCAGAAGTCAAGGCTCAAGGATTTGCTTGCCTCATCAGTGGTAAATCATACTACGGAGTCCTCTAACCCAAAATCATATAACCCATCTGATGCAAAATTTTGTCAAATAATAACAAAACAACCTCATTGCCCTCAGATCCCGACCCTCCGGTACAAGAGCAAGCTTTGGCACTCCTCCGTAATCTTGTTGACGGATCTATCAGCTCTATAGAGTTTGTATTTGATGAAGATGGTCTTATCTTAGATGCTATTGGAAGGCAATTGAGGAAAGCTCCACAAGCACAAATGGCAATGCAGGTGACAAAAATGAGATGTTTACCATATTAATAGGTAATAAAAAGCTGGCTGATATAAATGTTATTCTTCCTGCAGGGAATGTATGTGCTCACGAATGTAGCGAGTGGGACTGAGTTACATAAAGAAGCAGTTATGCAGCAACTGTTTCCTCAAGCCAAAGCTGAATCAGAGAATTTCATAATCAAGTTCTTGCAGAGCGATGAGAACCAGTTACGGGCTGCAACAGTCTGGACACTCATAAACCTCACTAGTCCTTCAAGTCCTGGTGCATTTGATAGGCATGTGAAATTGCGGAATGCGGGTATCATTTCCCAGTTAAAGAACATGGCCAATGACGCTTGCCTCGATGTTAAGGTTATAAAGGAGTAATCTCTTTGCCGTTTTAAATAACCTTATTTACTCATTATTGACTTAGCTATGTTGTTTCAATTTCTTTTGCTTTGCAGATTCGCATCAAAACCGTATTAGACCAGTCCAAGTCTTTTGGCGATAATTAGCAAACACAGAGATATCATTTTTCCCAATCCCACAGACTATACATTGAACATATCAGTAAAGTGATTTAGGTTTGATTCAATTTTCAACATGTAGCAAAAGAGCCACACAGAGCCTTGAGTCTATTAATCATCACCCATCGTCATCTCTCCAGTTTTAGGCACACCTATCATTCAACAGGTACTTGCTTTCTCGAGCTTGTTCTTCTCGTTTCTGGTTACCTGCAGAGGCCATTACTGAAACTGTAACCCTGTAAACCGAACAGAACATCTTGAAAGCATAATGTTAACTTATTCATTTTCTTACCATAAGAGACTTTGTATCTTCAGTTTAACAAAACAATTGTGTTTGATTATTATATGTGCAGGTGAAAGCAGTGAGAAAGAGTTGTACTATTATAGTTAGACTAGAGCCACCACATTTTTGTTGTTGTTTTTTGGCCTTGAGAGAACATAAATTGTTTGTAATATTATTTGAGTTCATATTAACATCCTTCAATAGGTTTTAGTTAACGCTATGGATTAGACAAGAATTTGGATAATAAAAGTATCAGTTTTGGAACAATGGTATCATGAAAATTATAATATTTATAACTCTATAAAATTATAAGCATTGAAATATATGATTTACCATTTTATTTCAAATGATAATACTGTGTGCAGGAATAACAACAACAAAATGTTTTTAATATATATTTGTATTAACTTATTTATTAATGCAGTTTTAAAAAATAATCTAGTAATTCATTTAAATTCATAAAAATAACTAACTTAAATATATATATATATATATATTTATATATATTAAGTTTAAGAAGAATTTATTAAGCCGAGTTGTTCTCAGACTGGTGGTTAGGATGATCCAGCTAATGATTTGGCATCAGGTTTGATTCATACTCGCTGTATTATAGTAGCTTAAATAAGTGATTTTAGGGGTGGATTTTAGGCTATGGATCAGACATTGTCGATCAATTGTTGACAAAAAAAAGAAGTTATTAATGATAATTCTTCATTGATAATAGAATTATATTGAATATTTTATTAATTTAGAAGAATTTGTGAAAGATGTTGAAAATAGAAGCTAAAGAGTTTAGTTCTCATTTAGGAAATACATTTTATTCGATAAAGAATATATAAATGATATATGTTCTCTTTATATTTTTCAATAAAGAATAGGGAATATAAAAAAATTATGAGATTTGCTTATATATGAAGATAAAGATTAAAAGCTTCAAAACATATATTTTTGAAGAAAATTTTGTTTTGTTCTTGATCTTGATTCTAATGGTAAATTTTGTACAAACTTATAAATGATAGAATAATTCCTTTTCCTTTTGTTATTAATGCATTTTATTTATAGAATATATATATATATATATATCATAGAAGCACTCTTTTACCAAGAAGCAGGTGGCCCAGTTGGCTTGCCTCTGATCTAGCTTGGCACAAGGTGGGGGTTCAAATCCCGCCAGCTCAAGTGGGAGCAATTTGGCTATGGATCGGGCTTTTGTCGATCTCATTAGTAGAAAGAATGAGTAATGTTGACAAAAAAAAACACTCCTTTGGGCCATGATCTATCTTCTTTCTTTGCAAATACTTGAGGTGGAATACTTGGTAGACAGTTTAGAGTTAGTTCAGATGATCGAGGAACCGAAGGTTGGCCCGCTTTCCAGTCATATTTGGATGATTTCTACAGAATCCGAAGTTTGTTCAGACTTTGTCTCATAGTTGGGATTCCTCATGCTTTTGATTACAAAGCTGACAGTCTAACCCGTAGCGTTAGAGAGTTATCTAGATCTCAAGCCTTTGTAAACAATTACCGAGACTTTGGTCTTGATTTGTATGAATTGAGTTAACTTGACAAAAAAAAATAATCCAATAATTAACAAGTGAATGTTGGATATTGTGTCATTGATGCATGATTCACTCTTATCACACAGAAATACTAGAATGGTTTCACATTTCACCAAATGATATTTTATAACATGACATGTTCATATTACAGAACCGGCTCTGACAATAGTAAGACTTTTTAATATAACTGAACGAGCTAAATTTAATAAATGTTTTGAGTGAAAGCACATGCTTCAATAGCTAGGGCCGACGCTTCTCGTGTTTCTCTTGTCTGCAAAGCAAAATGAATAGAATTGGTGACGTAAATGGTTGGGCCAAATTATAAGTTACTAGGGTAAAAATAAGTTTTCAATAGAAGAATCTCATGCCAAACTTCAAAGTAATCATCTAAAATTCATAATAGTTTTAGTTTTGCATTTTGCCAAATATGTAGATAGACAGCCAAAAATAGACAAAATATCACAATAAAGCGATTAAAAATCTGTAAAAAGAATATTGATCAATAATTTTTCGGACACTTAAAAAACCATTTAGACCACCTCCAACGAAGGTTCTTAGAAAAGAGTTCTCGATATTAAAAAATTGAAAAAAATTACAAAAACAAGAAAGAGTATAATGAGATTCTTAAACTAGAAAAATAAGAAACCATGGTTCTTAAATAAGAACCCCATTTTGCCAAATGTTCATTTTTTTTATTGAACATAACTTTTAAAAGATTAAAATTGAAACAAAAATTAAATTCTAACAAAATAATATTAGTATTTTATTGTGTAGGGTATTTTAACCTTTGAAGATGCTCTTAGACCATCTGCAATGGGAGGTTCTCACGAGAGTTTCTCACCAAAAAAGTAATAATAAAATATTAAATAATAATATTTTATTATGAGAATTTCTTAGAAAAAGTGAATGAGATTCTCATTTGAGAAACTATAGGTGGGAATTCTAAAAATATTAAGAAACTCTTATAATAAAATATTATTATTTAATATTTTATTATTATATTTTTTTGATGGGAAACTCTTATAAGAAACTCCATTGCAGATGCTCTTATGTCTCTTATTTAACAGACTCATCTCCCTCTCTCACTTCCCTTATCGTTACTTTTCATGTTTTATTCTTAACAGACCCTTCTAATAACCCCATTGGAAGTGGTCTTCTTACTTTTTTTTTTTTTTTT
>OVAX01004253.1:0-14211 GCA_900406405.1 Lepidium africanum | reverse complement strand
TGTGATTCACGGTTCTTAATCTTAATTGAATGTAAAAGGCTTAGTTGATTTGAATGCATAGCGTAGGTTGAAGTTGAATCTAGATTGAGCTTTGATGAGTGTGGCTAGACTATTGACTAAACCTGGCGTCTATTGCATCTTAGAATTACAATCTTAGATAGTGAGCTTAGCACTGGATCATGTTAGTCTATGGCATTGAGTTCCCAGTCTCAACCTCTTCTTTGGATTTATGTCTTTGTTTGCTGGAGGACAAGCAAAAGGCAAGTCCGGGGGAGTTGATGTGCATGATTTTTACCCTATTCTCCATTGCATTTTAGCATCATTTTTAGTCTTTTCGTTGCACATTATGTCATTTTAAAGTCACTTTGTCTTTAGTTTGTGCATTATAGTCCTTAGGTCATGCATTTGCATATTTTTGTGTTTTTCGGTATTTTTTAGGTGATTGGAGACTCTTATCATGAGGTTTGGAGCTCAAGGATGGAAGTTTGCATCAAAGAGTATTGATTTTGAGCTTAAGGGATAAAGCAAGCTTGGATTTGAGGTTTGGAATAGCAAAGGAAGTGAAGAAATGTCAAGGTATATGGTCGGCTGTGACCGCGGGACGGACGAGCCGCGACCGCAGGAAGCAAGCCTCGACCGCGGGACACTCAAGCATCGACCGAGGGAAGCAAGCCTCAACCACAGACAGAACTCTTGATCAACACTTCCCAAGGCCTCGACCGTGGGACATATCCTCTCGACCGGACCCGTGACCTGCATTGGTCGTGGGTCGTGAAGCCAACTCCCGCAGCATCTTTGGGATCCATTCCACGACCCGTCCCAGTCATGGACTTCAGCCACAGAATAAGTCTCGAGCCACCCACGATCCATTCAAGCCGCGACCTCAAGACCTCTCGACCGGGCCGCGACCTTACCTACCCGAGGCTATTTCTAAAGCTCTTAAAGATGATGATGGATGACATCATTTCCCTAAACAGAATTGGCTTAAATTTAGATACAAGATAGCCACAAGAGTCAGCTTACATTTGGCGCTGGTTTGAAGGCATTTGGACAAGTGGTTAGAAAGTTATGACCAACTTACTCAACATATGTCATTCAATTGCGACCAGCCCGCGACCTGCACTGGCCAAGAGCTGATGAAATGATATCCGCGGACCAGCCCGAAAACCTGCTGAAACCACTCAAACTTGGCACATTTTGATTAGTTTGACCCGGTTTGTCTTGAGTCAACCCAAACCCAATTGTTTTGGGCCATTTTTGGGCTTGTTGGTCTAATTTTCTCCTTATATATACTTAATGTTGGTGACAAAAAACAAACAACAACAACTCTTATTTCATTTTTGGATTCAAGCTTAGTTTCTAGAGAGATTTAGAGTGTTCTTGGAGACAAAAAGGGGAAGATGATCTTAGGATCATCTTCACCCATTTCATAATTTCGATTTCTTTATTTTTCCTCTTTAATTATGTTCTTAGTTTTGGAATGAACTAGTAGTGATTGTTAGGTTGATGGTTAGGTAGATCTATGAGTTGGATGATTGAATCTTGTGTTTAGGTTGATAGATCTTGTGATTCCTTCACTTAGAGTGTGTTTAATGCTAGATTTGAGCTGGCCAATCAAAGATAGAAGCTAGGAAGATCATCGCCCGAGAGGTGTTCGATGAAATTCCGGAAAGACTTTTTTGTGGGCTTTTCTTCCATAGCCTTAGAGAGATGATGCTTTGGGGATTAGTGGTCTTAGTGAGCTATATTGCTATCACTAAGAACAGTGTGACTCAGGAAGGATAGGATTGTTCTTTCAAAAGCAAAGCTGCATAACAGCTTCCAGAGAGTGAACCCGACCCTCCAACTCGACCAGCAAGGGGTTGAGTAGAGTGTTCTGACATCTTGAATCCTGCATCATTAAAAGACTCAAACAAATCTTTAGCTCAACCCCCAATGAAGCCTAAAGCACCTTTTCCTAGGCGCCTTAAGATGGATCTTGCAGTGAGATACAAGGATCTTTTTGACAAACAGATCAAAGAGGTTGAGCTCAAGATCCCTCTCTTCGATGCCTTTGTAATGATTCCTCAATATCAGAAATTTCTCAAAAATTTATCAAAGAGAGAACTAAGGAAATAGAGGGAATGTCATTAGAATCTTTTGAATGCAAAGCCTTGGGGCATGCAAGGATATTTCAAGAAAAGCTAGCTGATCCAAGGACTTTTACTTCACAATGTTCTTTGGGCCATCTCACCTTCAGAAAGGACTATGTGATCTTGGAGCTTAAATCAGCTTGATGCATGTCACTATTGCTAAGAGACTTGGGTTTAATGATTACAAATCCTGCAAGCTATCTCTGATCTTGGCTGATAGAACCACTCGTTTACCTTATGGTTTGCTTGAGGATGTGCCTGTCAAAATAGGAAATATGCAAATTCCCACGGACTTCGTTGTATTGGACATGGTAGGGGAGCCACATGATCCAGTGCTTCTGGGTAGGCCATTTTTTGTATCAGCCGGAGCACTGATCGATGTTAAGA
The DNA here is from genome assembly GCA_900406405.1 of Lepidium africanum. Lineage (NCBI taxonomy): Eukaryota > Viridiplantae > Streptophyta > Magnoliopsida > Brassicales > Brassicaceae > Lepidium > Lepidium africanum. The sequence continues at coordinate 11,692 of OVAX01004253.1, read as the reverse complement.
ATGGAACTATATAATTGAATCTTGGAAAAGATATCAAGCTGAAGTTTGATATCAATGATGATACAAAGAGGCCAACTATTAAGGGCCAACGGTTCAGCATTAAGGAGATTATGGCTGTGATGCTACTGAAAACACTAAGGAAGGAACTTTGGTTCCTAACTCAAAACCACCGCACCTCTGATGGGTGCGAAGAGCTGAGGAAATCTCTTGCAGATCATTGTACATATATTTTGCTTGAGTTTTAAATTTTTGCTTTTTTTTAATTTTGCATTCTTTTCTTGTTCTTGTGGTTGGTTTGTTTTAACTTTTAATTTTTGCTTTTCTTTAGTTGTTTAGGTTCTTGGACTTAATGGAGTCAATTACAGTGTTTTTAGGCAGCAATTAGAGAATGTTGAACCCTAACGAGCCAAAACTTTACTGCACTCGACCTATGAACTCGAGCAACACCAGTCAAGTTGGATATTTTGGCTAACTAAATTTAGAACTCGACCAAGCTCAAGTTGAGTTACCCACTCGAGTTGTGGCTAAGCCTTTAAGCTTACTAAGGGCCCTACTAGAGTTGGGAAGCACTAAGCTGTGACATGCTAGTTCATTTTTTCCCTATTGCTTTAACCTTTTTCACTCAAATGCATTACCCAAAACTCTTAGCCAAATGTTCTATTTCTGTTAGCTTAGACAGTCATGCTTAATTCCTAAATTAATTTATTTGATCATTAGGATTAAGCTCACTTAAATTCAAACTAAACCAGTTCTATATATATAAATGTGTATATATATATATATATATATATTTCTTGCATTTGAATTTTTTTTCGAGCAGGAAATATATCGAACGAGCTTGGGACAGTCACTGAATGGAACACTGAATGAAATTGAGCTTCTAGAAGGCATGGTTAACTCAACTCCATCATGGTTGGTCGAGGGACCCACTCGAGTTAACTTACAAAACCATGTGCTGCTTCTAGAAGTTGGAGTTAGCTAAACTCGACCAAGGTTAGCTCAAGTGGGCCAAATCGAGTTACTTTTTTGTGGTTCCAAATGAGCCAATTTGATAGTTGCGGATGGAAATAGAGCAATGGCAAGGGAGTTAGTTGACTAGGAAACAAGAAGGACGAGTATCCTTTACTTTTGTCAGATTTCACATGCTTTTGTTTGAATTTTGAATTTGAAATCTGATCTCATGCACTTAAACTCACTCTCCACTCATCCCTCTATATATACACGAGCTCATTCACTCACCAAGCCACACACTCATTCATACTTTATTTTCTCTCACATCAAACTCTCTTTTTCTCTTGTTCAGCTCACATTGTTGTTCTAAAAGGCAACTCTCGACTAAGTCCAGGCAAGTTCACCAGTTGAGTTCAGTTGAAGCTAGGGTTACGGTTGGTTGTTCACGGCGTACAAACAGAACTCAACCGAGTTCTGACCGAGTTGACCACTCGAGTTCATTGTTTCAACAAGCTGTCAAAAACTTACCTACCTTAAATCCCTCTGTTGTGATGTTCTCTCTTGCTTCTAGGTGTGCTGACCACCTCTGTGCTAAAGCCAGAAGAGACGTAACAAATTTTTTGATGGAGAAGGTTCCACAAACCCACTGAAAGTCCAGAAGATAGAAGAAGAAGCTCAGTGGCAAATATAAACTAATTCTTGCACCAGAGAGTGATGAGGAAAAAGGCACAGTTGAACCGACCAGAGGGAGCATTGGAGGGACTGTCTCGTTTCAAAAATGTCCATCTAAAAAATCAAGCTCTAGCTCCTTCACCTAATTACTCCAAACTGCTCTAGTAAGACAATAGAGGCGAAGAAAAATGCTGCTTACTAGACTCAGCCGAGAAGAGACAAGCGGGTTCCTTGGGAGAGAAAGCCTTGCACCAGTTAAAAGCAAGAAACCGGCTTCACCATCTGAGAGTGAAGGTGAGACACTGTGAGTGAGTGATCATTACACTTAATAAGAGCCATATGCTGAAGAGATCTTGGAGGAAAAAGAAGGTTTCCCAAATGCCGATAATCAAGAGGTGAAGATTTTGCTCAAGATGCTAGTTCTGGGAGTGGTTATGGTATAAATGAGCCAGATACTGAAATGAAGAGAGTAATTGCAACTCTAATGCAAGGTGGATACACTGAAGAGGAGGTGTAAATGGCATTTGAGGAAACACAATGCCAGCTGAGGGAGAAAGCGATGTTGAAGAAGGCCACTCCGAGAAGAGCTTATGAGGTGCTGAGTGCAATGACCTTTGAGGAAACGTGCTATCCACACCGAGAGACCATGGATATGCTTCAGATTTTAAGAGATGTGGATTTAATCTTTGAAGCATGTGGCATATCTCATTTTATGTCCTTAGTCTCGAGAGCATACAAAGAAAAGACTCTTTAGTTATTAGCTACGGTTCATGTTCATGAGTATAATGAGAGAGTTAGGGGTTTCTGGAAGTTTACGCTGAGGCAAATTCAGGAGATGTTCCAATTTCCTCCCGGAGCTGTTGCATACCCAAATATTGACAAAGATGAGCAGGATGAGTTGTGGTATATGATTAGTGGTAAAAGTGAGTTCGATGCATCTCAATGTAAAGGTAACTGGATCAAAAATCCGTGCATCAACTACATGCGCAGAGATGTAGCAATGTCCTCTTTGCAAGACAGATAACTGCCCCAATAAACCTTAGAGAGATGCAACTGCTAGTTACATACTGACTTGGTCTAAAAGAGGAGGTCAGCTCGTGTACAAATACATCCATCCAAAAGAACCTAAATCCTACATCATTCTGTCTTGCCTGGAACTCACTTCGATTAAATTGGGAAGCAACACTGACTTCATTCCACCATTTAATGCCCTCACCAATTCACAAGGAAAACTTCGAGTTCCTCCACCCATTTCAGCAGATATTAAAGAAATAAAATCAAAAATTTACTTCTTCGAGAAGTATAATGCACCAAGACAAGGAACAGTGGTCAAGGAAGCTCATAAGCACATCGGCATGCTCCAAAAGGTGAACAAGTGGCTGGTTAAGAAGGTTAAAGGGCTGGTGAAGCATAAGCAGGAGTGAAAACGGGCAAAAAAAGGAGTTGAGAAGGGAGATGAAAGCTTTCAAGGAAAGCTTTGGTGGTGAATCTTTTCAAACCCCAGCTACACTTTAGATGCGTCATTCAATCTCAGTGGAAGAAATTCACGGTCAACAGCCAATTCCAGCTCGACATTCATTTGCAGAGGGAATGTTGGTGTATCAAAGAAGAGGTGGCTCACGCAGAAGGCAAAACTCGAGTGCTAAACTCATTCAGCAAGGGCTCTAGTCTTATGTTCCAAATGCACAAATATAGCACTCGACCTTTCAACTCGTTCAGCCTTAAGTCGAGCTGCACCAGACCATCCATAACTACATCTTGGAAACCATGAATGCCTCCAATGCCAATTTCTTTGGCTTTTAAAAGGTACCACTCCACTCTTTCAATTGTAAATACCATGGCATTAGTTATTTTGTTTTGTTGATGGTCTAGGATTCACCTTCAAGCTTTTATGCACACAAGAGACTGTGTGATTTAAGTTTGGGGGAGGGTCATATAGGAGATTAATCATGTTTTATGTGCTTCTTAGTATTAGTCTATAACAAAGGGACAAGAGGAAGAGGCTGAAGACCTTTAAGATCAAGAAGAAGAAAACGAGGAGAGTCAAGGCCAAAGTCATCAAAACAAGGCCGAAGACCACCCCAAAGGACCTCCAAGAAGGAGAAAAATGGCCACCAAGGACCCATAAGGATCACCAAATCATCAAAAGGTCAAGAAAAGTTCAAAGGAAAGCATCCTGGAAGAGTCAACGTTTGGACCAGAAAAGTCAATGATAGGTGTTCATGTACCATGATGAGTGCAATATTGTCAATGCAAACAGCCAATTAAAATTCAACAAATGCACCGCATACTAGGTAATTGTATGCACTTGAGGTTCGAACCCAAGGGAGTAATGGTTGCTACAATTGGAATGCAAGATCCTATGTCAATCTAGAGCAATCAAGATTTGGATGATGAAAATTAAAAACTAAAACAAGAAGCAACACAAAACAAGAAACAAGCAAATGCAACTAATCATAGCCAAACCAACAATCAATGCAAACAATATAAAAGCAAGGCAAAATGAAAACTAAATTAAACTAGCAAGATCAATATGAAATACGCGAATAACTTAGGCAGTGGCAATCAATCTAGAGAAAGGGTAAATGAATGAAATGATGTAACAAGGAATCCATTAAGCACCACCTATGGCATGGAGCACAACAAATTAGCAAGACTAGCCCACTCTCATGGCACTAATCACTATTCTAGAGAAATGACCCAACTAAACTGTCATTTGTTAGGTCAAGACTCTAAAATGCTTTAAACAAGTCCACTATGACCATTCAATCCCATAACATCATCTCTCGAAGGCTATGGAGAAAGAATCCTAAAATAAGCTTTCGCGAATTTCATCAAACACATCTTGGGAAATAAAATTTCTAGCATCCATTTTCATGTTATCAAGATGAATCAAGCATTAAGACTACCTAAATAGAAGGATCTAACAATCCTAAGCATCAATCAATCATTACCAAGCCCTAGATTTAGCCACAACCTAAACCATTCTAAAAGACTACTCACTAATCATTATGAAAGTAAAAACAAAAGCCATAGAAATAAATATAATGAAAGAAATGAGATTAAAAAATAGATTCTTCAAATTGATTAAAGGAATGATCCAAAATGAATCATCCAAAAGGTCTCCAAGTTTCCTCTCAAGAACAAAGCAAAAAAATTAGGAAATTAAAACTTAGATCTAAAATTTGTTGCTCTCTCTTTTAACATAAGATTTGTTATTACATATTTATAGTACTAAAATTAGGGCTAAAGCCCACTAAAAATGACCCAATAGAAATTGGACAAGTGTCCAAAGCTTCAAATGGTCAAGTGTAGAATTCTGCTCGTGCATTGGATAAATGGTCGAGAAGGGTGATCGAGAGGTGGACATCGGACACGGCCTTCAAGCATTATCCAACGTGTGGTCGCGGAAATCCAGAGCTGATGGATTGGATGTGGCCTTCGGGCATTTGTCCAACGTGTGGTCGCAGACATCCTGAGCTAATGGATTGGACGTGGCCTTCGGGCATTTAACCAACGTGTGGTCACGGGTGGATCAAACAAATGAGTCAGACGCAGCCATCGGCCATACGTCCGAGGTGATCTTGCGGATGTACATGCGAACGAGTCGGATGCAGCCAATGGCCATACGTCCGACATGATCTTCCAAAGCCTTCATTTTTTATCTTTTTGCTCTAATCCAATCCCATTTCTTCTTGTTCGATCCCATAAGCTCCAAAGCCTCCAAAAATAGTCTCCAATCACCTAAAAAGGACCAAAAAAACAACAAAATATGCAAATGCATGTTCTAAACTCTAAAGACTGTAATGCATGGATTATACACAAATGCAATCTAAAATGATGCTAAATGTATACTATATGAATGAAAGTGATACTAAAATGCAGTGAAAAACATGCTAAATGTGACACACATCAGCTCTCTCGGACTTGTCTTTTGCTTGTCCTCAAGCAAACAATCAACAAAAAAGAAGAGGTTGAGACCGGGAACTAAAAGCCAAAGCAAGCATGATACAATGTTAAGCTCAATAACCAAGTAAGTAATTCTAGGATGCAAAGCGAACAAGTTTACTTAAAAATATTAGCCATACTCATCACAACTTGACTCAAATCCAACCTCAATCTACACAATGCATTCAAATCCACTAATCCTTTTCACATTCATTAAAATTCGAACCTTGGATCATGCTATGCACAATAAATAAACTCATTTGGTTAAGGGAAAGGTTAAGAGATAAAAATGATCTCTTCATCCATGGGGCTCAATGCGTTCAATGTGGGGATCTCTCTATGAATGAAATGAGCTTCAGTAGAATGCTAAAGGTCCAAACCAATCTATGCATACAAAGATAGAATCCCATCTACCCAAATACCCATAATCGACTTAACCTAAAGCTACATCTAATCCCAAATGATCCTAATTTTATACCCTGCTCTCAAAAGGCAATTCTCACTTGTTTTCATTCCTTTTTGGATCACTTTCAACTTCTTTGCTTCATTACATTCTAAGAAAAGGGGTTTTAAATACTTATAGGACACCTAGCAGGTTTGGTTTTTCCTTAACACTTTGGTTCAACTTCTTTTCTATCTTTTTTTTCCATTTTCAATTCCAAGAACCACTTAACTTTTCTATAGCTCCCAAAACCATTTACTAGATCCTTTTCACTTTAACTTTCATTACCCTTTCTCTCCTATGATTCCTTTGAACACTTCTTCTCTTTCGATTCCTTTTTCCAACCTTTTCCAAATCAAACCTTTTAAACTCAATAAACATATACACTCTCACCCAAGATCAATTTCCCACCTAGTCCTATTTGATTCAAAAAGTGTGAACCGAAACTACATGAGAAACCATCTTTGTTGGCCCAAACCTAATACTTTCTACCAAACTTATTTCGAAAATAAGGCTTAAAACACACAACAAATAATCAAGGCTTGAAAGAAGGCTAGGCTAAGGGTGTGGAAACTAATCCATAAAATGAATTAGCTATTTGGATCACAAGAGTGGTGAAATGGTAAAAGAAATCCAAGTATGTATATGTAAATCCATTAATTTATCTACAATGCATAGCATGATAATTGAAAGTTAATATTAGGTTCCAATAGATAAGGGTGACATCAAATCAAAGCATGCTTCAACTAAGTTGAACATAAGATCAAGATTTCTAAGCATGGTTCGATCTTACCTTTCAACAACCAATTTATGCATCAAACAATTATTAACTAGGGCACTGAACTTAGCAAATGAATCATCAAGCTTAACAAGGCAATTACATCATTGTTCCCATGCAATCCTAAATGATTCTAAAGACTCAATCTTAGAGTGAAATGATAATGCACACTACATGCTTGTTTTTGTGCTTTTTTTGAAAATTTTTATGCAAAATGAGATGGTGACTCAAGAAATGTAAAACAACAAAACTAAAATTGGCATTAGCAACTAGAGTCTCTCCCTCAGACTTACTTCTCATCGTCTCGGTGAGGAAATAAGCACAAGAAAGAGAGACCTCAATAACATAAGCAAAAATGCAAAGCAAAAACTAAAAACTATATACAAAAGTTGGTCATTGGTACCTTGTTTACTTGATATGATTGTCCCTTGTCTTGTGGACATGGACATCCTTGCTTTGTTCTCCAATAAAGTTTTGGGATGGATGGCTTGGTGGATCATCATAACAACGCCTATCTTCATAGTAGTCTCTACAGACTGTTTCCTCCTTGTTTGAGATGCTTCCGAATAATTCGTCAATTGTAGGCAACTTCCAGTAATCTGGATGAATCGATGTTCCAATGTTAACTTGATAGTCAATGTTAGCTTGAGGTGATGGAGGTGGCTTGGTAGGAGACTTGTCCTTTCGTAATGTCTTTGAGGTTGTGGTCATTGAATTCTTTACTCTCCACATGTTGTGTTTAGAGCTTTGAGTTGATTGGTTTTGAGCTTTTGGTGGCATTGTCCCTATAATGAGTAAAATAGAAATGTAAGTCCATGGGGCAATGAATGAAATTGCAATGTGTTGCTATATGGTCAATGTAATCTCAATTCAACACTTAAACAATCCTTAAACCATGAAGTGCAAACTGAAAAACCAATACACAATCAAATTCATGATGTAAATAAGGAATTGAAAAGTCAACTAAAAAGTCAACAATTCTCACAAAGCGAGTGACTTCAAATTTTGAAAATTTCTCCAAGAATTGAAGAAATATAGCCATGAAGTAACAATCAATTTACCCTAATTACACCACAAGGAAACTAATCAAGCAATATCAACTCACCCCAAAATGTTTCTAAAAATAGTATGAACTTTCTTCTCAAGAACCCTAACTTTCAAATGTTCAAAGTTGACCAAGAATTCTATGAATGAAGTTCAAAACAAGTTACCCAAACAATCTCTAGCAAAATCTAAACTCAACAACTTAAAATTAAGCTCAAAACTTAAAGAAATATGTATAGATCTAGAATTTCAAACCTTGAGTTTTAATGGTGAAGAGTTTAGAAAACTCATACCTTTTTGTTGAAATGGAGCTTGAGAACTTGCAATAATTGAATAGAACACTTGATTCAAAGTTATAAAGGTAAAAGAGATTTTCGAAAATTTTGGAGAAAAAATGGTGAATGAGAGAAAATCTTGTTTTGAAATGGTGAATAGTTATTGTATAGGAATAGGATAAGATAAGATTTTGAAGTAAAGAAAACTTACCTTTTCCCCACCATTGACCAATTGGTCAATTTTCTTCCCATGTCCACCAGTTTCCGTCGGCCAATCCATTGGGCATTTGGTTGATGGTTTAATCCCCTAATACTTCATTTTGTAATGCATCTCTCTATTCTCCCCTCTCTCCTTAGGTCCAAAACTATCTTAACCACAAGCTTCACAAGAACACATATACAGCTCAACGAAATATAAAAGAAAAAGGAGCAATATATACAAAGGATATCACGGGATTGCCTCCAAGTGCGCTTGTTTTACGTCTCAAGCTCGACATTTTCCACCGCTTTTTATGCAGTTTTAGGATCGAATAATGGAATCTTCTCCACTATCGCGTCCTAAGAATCAGCAAGGTAGGCCTTCACTCGGTGTCCATTAACCATGAATTCTTCTCCTGAGGGATTTAGAAGCATTACCGATCCATAAGCCAAAACCTCTTTCACTTCAAACGACCCATACCAACGAAACTTAAGCTTTCCCGGGAATAGCTTCAACCGAGAATTGAATAATAGGACTTTGTCTCCCTTTTTGAACTGCTTTTTCACAATCTTTTTGTCATGAAAGGCCTTGGTTCTTTTTCTTGTAAATCTTCGAACTCTCATAAGCATCTCTACGCATCTCATCAAGTTCTTCCAATTGGATCAACCCCCTCTCAGTGGCTAGCTTTAGATCAAAGTTCAAGAACTTAATAGCCCAGTTTGCTTTGTACTCTAGGTCCACCAGAAGATGACAAGCCTTTCCATAGAGCATATTGAATGGTGTAGTCCCTAATGGAGTCTTAAAGGCTGTCCAATAAGCCCATAACACATCATCTAACTCCTTCAACAAATCTTTTGGAGCTTTTTGTGCCGTCTTTCTCAAAATTTTCTTGATTTGCCGATTAAAGATTTCAACTTGACCCGTAGTTTGAGAGTGATAAGGGGTCGTAACCTTGTGTCTAACACCATATTTCTTCAAGAGACTTTCAAATACCTTGTTGATGTAATGGCTTCCGCCATCGCTTATCACAACCCTTGAAACTCCAAACCTTGGGAAGATTATTGTCTTAAACAACTTGATCACAACCTTGGCATCATTGGTTAGACTAGCCATGACTTCAGCTCATTTAGATACATAATCCACCACCACTAAGATATAGAGATTGCCATAAGAAGATGGAAAAGGTCCCATGAAGTCAATTCCCCAAACGTCAAAAATCTCAACCTCTAATATAAAGTTTTGAGGCATTTCTTGTCTTCTCCCAATATTTCCTTGTCGTTGACATTCATCACACCTTGAGATAAAAATCTGAGCATCTTTAAACATCGAAGGGCACCAAAATCCGGTTTGTAGAACTCTTGTTACCGTCTTGAAAGTAGCAAGGTGACCACCATAACTATAACCATGAAAATGAAAGAGAATGCCTTGTACTTCTTCTTCCACAATGCACCGCCTATAAAGCCTATCATTCCCTTGCCTATAAAGGTATGGTTCATCCTAATAGTACTTACTAACTTCGTTGAAGAACTTCTTCTTGTCATGCTTATCAAGGTTTATTGGTTCCATTCCACAAGAAAGGTAATTTACTACATCCGCATACCATGGGCCATTTTCCTTCAATTTCTTAGCGGTTGCAACCTCTTTTACAATCTCGGTCATAGCCTTAATTGCTTGGATGAATATGACATGTTCCTCACAAAGCGAATCATCTATTGTCAAATCATCATCAATGCGTAACCGCGAGAGGTGATCCGCAACTCTATTCTCAATTCCCTTCTTGTCAATAATCTCAACATCAAACTCTTGAAGCAACAAAATTCATCTCAACAACCTTGGCTCCATGGCTGAATGGTTTGTGTACACAATGATCTTTGTTCCAACAAGATAAGACCAAAACTTCTTAAACGCAAAAACTACCGCAAGGAACTCCTTCTCGGTTGTTGTATACCTCACTTGAGTATCATCAAGGTTTCTACTTGCATAATGAATCACATGGAGCTTCTTGTCCTTCCTTTGACCTAAAACAATTCCAACCGCATAATCACTAGCGTCACACATGATTTCAGAAGGCAAATTCCAATCTGGTGCTTGGACAATGGGAGCACTCACTAAAGCTTCCTTAAGTTGCATGAAGACTTTGTTACACTCCTCATCAAAGCTAAACTCTACTTCCTTACACAAAAGGTGTGTCAATGGCCTAGCAATCTTTGAGAAATCCTTGATGAAATGATGATAAAACCCGATATGACCCAAAAAACTTCGGATTCCCTTGACTGTCGTTGGCATTGTCAAACTCTCAATAATCTCAATCTTGGCCTTATCAACCTCAATCCCTTTGCTAGAAATCTGGTGACCGAGTACAATACCATCTTTAACCATGAAGTGACACTTCTCCCAATTCAAACCAGATTTGTATCTTCACACCTTTGTAAAAACCTGCACAAAAACAAGCATGAAAATAAGAACCATACACTGAGAAATCATCTATAAACACTTCCATAACCTCCTCAATTAAATCTGAGAATATAGACAACATGCACTGTTGTAATGTGGCCGATGCATTACATAATCCAAATGGCATCCTTCGATAAGAAAAGGTACCATATGGACATGTAAATGTCATCTTTTCTTGATCATTTGGATGAATAGGTATTTGAAAGAATCCTGAAAAGCCATTTAAGAAACAATAATATCAATGGTTTGCTAGCCTTTCTATCATTTGATCTATGAATGGTAAAGGGAAATGATCCTTTCTAGTAAAGAAGTTCAACCTCCTATAATCTGTACACATTCAATGACTGCTTGCTATCCTAGTGGGAATCAACTAATCTCTTTCATTCCTAATTACGGTTACACCCCCTTTCTTGGGAACAACATGAATGGGAGAGACCCACTTACTATCAAATATTGGATAAATGATTTCCGCATCTAGAAGCTTTAAAATCTCTTTCCTAACCGCATCTTTCAAATTAGGATTTAACCTTCTTTGTGGCTCAATGGAAGTCATTGATTCATCTTCTAAACGGATCCTATGCACACAAAGTTCTTGGGAGATACCCTTAATATCATCTAGTGAATACCCTATGGCCCTCCTATACTTTCTCAACTCCTTCAATAGCATAGCAATCTCATCATCACCAAGATTATCATTGGTTATAACCAGATAAGTAGAGTTTGTTCCAAGAAATATGTACCTTAGCCCTTTTGGTAATGTCTTGAGCTCAACCTTTGGTGCCATGAGTTCACTCCATGGGTCATCTTCTTTAACAACCATGCTTTTGTCCTTGGGCTTATCGTTTGGCCCTGAGATTGGCTCTAACTCCATGATATATCATGGTTTTTCCGGTTTTTCAGCCATGATATAAGTCCTTTTATAGAGTCTT